>CM031956.1:12268381-12460881 GCA_018749465.1 Paracanthobrama guichenoti | reverse complement strand
TTCTCCTGTGCAGAGTATCACTTATCTGGGCGTGAGTTGGGATTCGGTCTCTATGCAAGCCTGTCTGTCAGAGCCTCGCATAGGGTCGATCAACTCGGCCATGAGGGGGGTGAAGCTAGACCAGTCACTCACTGCAAAGCAGTTCCAGAGACTGTTAGGTCTGATGGCGGCAGCATCCAACGTGATTCCTTCGGGTCTGTTATACATGAGGCCTCTGCAGTGGTGGCTCAAGACCAAGGGTTTTTCCCCAAGGGGAAACCCCTTTCGCACGGTCAAGGTTTCACGGGGGTGTCTCCGCACCTTGGTTATGGCCCAAGGCCGTCCCTGGGGGCACCGTGTCAGCGTGCGTCTCTGACAACGGATGCCTCCCTGATGGGTTGGGGGGCGACCATGAGTGGTCGCTCTGCCCAGGGCCTGTGGCAGGAGCACCATCATTCGTGGCACATAAATTGTCTGGAAATGTTGGCAGCGTTTCAGGCTCCTTTGGGAGAAGTTTGGCAGGGCTCATGTGGACCTGTTTGCCACTCACGAGAACGCTCATTGTTGTGGTTCTCCCTGTCGCCCCCAGCTGCTCTCGGGCTGGACGAGATGGTACAGGAGTGGCCGAGGCTGCCCCTGTACGCTTTCCCCGATTGCTCTGCTTCTGGGAGTTCTACAGAGAGTGCGCCGGGACGGAGCCCATCTTCTGCTAGTAGCCCCATTCTGGCCAGGCCGAGTATGGTTCTCGGACCTTGTGTCTCTCCTCGACGGCTCTCCCCTGGAGATTCCGCTCAGGAGGGACCTTCTCTCTCAGGCAGGCGGTGTCTTCATACACCCTCGCCCAGAGTTGTGGAAACTGTGGGCCTGGCCTCTGAGGGGGCCCAGCTCATAAGTTCTGGTCTCTCAACCGAGGTTGTTGAGACAATTCTACACTCCAGAGCTCCCTCCACAAGGAAACTTTATGCCCTAAAGTGGAGACTTTTCACCTTGTGGTGTAGAGATCGCCTGTGGGATCCAGTTAACTGCCCTTCGAGCGCAGTGCTGGAGTTCCTGCAGAAGAGGTTCTCCGCTGGGTTAGCTCCCTCCACACTAAAGGTGTACGTGGCAGCCACAGCAGCTTACCACAATCCTTTGAGTGGTGTTTCTCTGGGGCGACACCCACTAGTAACTCGTTTCCTCCGTGGAACCCTGAGGCTAAGGGCTGTGACATGCACCAGGGTGCCAGCCTGGGACCTATCCATCGTCCTGCAGGGCCTTTCCCGAGGCTCCCTTCAAGCCACTAGAGGAAGTTTCTGAGAAGTTTCTCACTTTAAAAACAATATTCCTGCTTGCTATTTCTTCCTTGGAGAGAATAGGAGATTTACAAGCCCTCTCTGTTGCACCCTCGTGCTTGGAATTTGTCCCAGGTATGGCCAAGGCCTTCCTCGCTCCGAGGCCCGGGTATATTTCTAAGGTTCTCACTAATCCTGTGAGACCTATTGTCCTCCAGGCATTTTGTCCTCCTCCTTTTTCGACATCAGACCAGGAAAAATTTAATCTGCTTTGCCCGGTTCGTGCTTTAGACACATATGTCCACAGAGCTGTCCTGTGGAGGAGAACCGACCAGCTGTTTGTCTGTTTTGGACCACCCTCGAGGGGCGGCCCAGTTTCAAAGCAGAGTATGAGCAAGTGGGTGGTCGAGGCCATCTCACTCGCTTATGTGGCGGCCGGACAGCCTTCTCCTTTGGCTGTTCGGTCCCACTCCACTAGGAGTATGGCCGCCTCTTTGGCACTTTTGGTGGGGCCTCCCTGTAGGATATTTGTGATGCGGCAGGGTGGTCCTCCCCGCACACCTTTATTAGGTTCTATGAACTTGATGTTAATGCTACTCTGGGGTCTCGGGTGCTCGCCTCTTAACTCGATGCCACAGGCGGGCATCCGGCCTCGTATGGGGACGTGGGTATTCTCATTCCCAAAGCGGTGACGCAGCGCAAGTTCCCTTGAAAGGGAACGTCTCGGTTATGACTGTAACCTTAGTTCCCTGAATAGGGAACGAGACGCTGCGTCACCCTGCCATACTCCTCGCATGCCCACAAGCACCTTGTTTCAGGCCTTCCCAGAAGCACCGGTGTGCTTTATAGTTTCCAGGTCTATGATGTCACCCGCCTATGACGTTCCGTCTCTCTATTGGACTGATGACAGACGTGCTTCACGATACAATCACGCTGAGGCGTTCCCAAAGCGGTGACGCAGCGTCTCGTTCCCTATTCAGGGGACTAAGGTTATAGTCGTAACCGAGACGTTTCCTTTAAAAATATCTGAAAAAAAAAAAATAAATTCTGCTGTTTTGTTTCAACATCGCTTTCACAAAGCATCACGTATTGTTCTAAAAATTGCAACAACAAAAAAAAGTGCAAACCAAGGGCCTGTGTATGTGTGTGTGCAAGAAAAACCAAAACAGTGTGTGTGTGTGTGTGTGTGTGTGTGTGTGTGTGTGTGTGTGTGTGTGTGTGTGTGTGTGTGTGTGAGAACCCCTTTGGGTACGTTACTAAAGTCATGCAATCACAAATACAGGTGCATGCTTTCATGCTGAGGAGCAGACAGAATGGTGTGATATAAAAATGTCCTTGGTAAAATGCCTGTGCTTTGAAAACCTGAAAATGTGAAAATCTAATAGACTTGAAAGAGTCCTTTTCACAGTTAAAATATCACCTAACTCTGTTTGGCATTATAATGTGGAAAATCTTGATATTATGGGATTAAACGCAGATATTATGAGATGTTCCGTTCAACCCTGTGAAACTTTATTGCATCGTTCAGCAGACCTGGATTGGTATATTCATAGCAGAAAATCTTCACACTCCTTATTCCTTAAGGCAAATATGATGTGGAATTCAGAATGGGTCCAATGAATAGGTCATAGTTCAAAACGCATAGCCTGGGCTTCTTTTCTCTATTTCTGAACATCTACACGAACAAATTCTGCAGCATACAATGGCATAATTCATTGGCATTGATGCACAAATTATTAAAGATATCGACATTTCATTTATATCAGGCTGACTTTTCAAGCAATTAAACCTCACACTGCTGTGTGTATTCATCTATTGAAAAAACAGGTCATTTCTTAAAGAAGCCAAGGCCTGGGAACATTAGAAAGAAAGTCAACTTAGTTTTGAACATTCTTTGCAAGGCTGTAAGATTATTCAACCATGCCAATCAATTTTCAAAACCAGACATGTTTCCGGCCCTGTCTTTCTGTTCTGAGAGGTGTCTTGAGTTGTTAGTTACCATGGCAACTTTTACCCTGACCATACCTTATTGCAGTGGTTTTCAATCCTGGCCTGCATGGCCACCCAGAGCACTGCACATTCTGGCTGTGTCCAAAATTGCTTACTCTCTTGAGCAGGTACTTTTGAATAAAAAATAAAAAGTATGTTCTAAATAGTATAAATGTAATCTGGGTGTACTACATTCGCAATGTTGTCATTATCATGTGACCTACCATTGTCAGTTGTGTTACTTCAATGCCATTCATAAATCCTCTACAATGGCCTAGGGTGACCACCTGACTATTGATCTGTTGCAGGACAGTAGATGTAATTTTGCGGGACAATGCGGGACATGTGTGAGACAGATAAATTTACAACTATTACGCTATGTAAATATTGCTTTACATTCATTGGCAAACTTGACTTATCCGATTAATGTATCTGCCAGTGGGTGCCCACACTATAATGTTGCATTTATGGCAACATTAAGTCCTGGAGAGAAGACAATTCTAGATTCACGAGTGCACATGCCAGAGGACAAAGTTTGAACACGCACATGCAGCCTAATATCTGAGTGAGAGAGAGCGCATCCAGTTCCCTTTCGAGGGAACTCGCACTTTGGGGATGCTCCCTTAGCGTTGTGCATTTGAAGCATGAATGAAACTAAGTATCTTATGTATGTGACAGCATACCTGGAAGTATAAAGGGATGCCGGTTCACAATAGCGCTAGCTTTTTCGCTCTTCAGCAATGCGCTGTGTGTTTGTGTGACTGTGAACGTTAATCTAAATCTGTGTGAAAGAGAGATTGTGAAAATGACGAGTGAGCAGTTAAAAAAATGTGTGCACACCTGCCCTCGCTACATCACGGGTGGGGACATGCATTTAATGTGTGTGAACTGCTTGGGAGTGCAGCACACTCGGTCAGCTCTCGAGCACTGTGAGCACTGTGAATCACTATCAATCAGAGTGCTGCACTCCCGCTTGGCCATGTTTGACGAGGCCAGCCAGGCTTGCATTCCCCATTCCCCTTAGTTCGTCCGTTGAGGAGGAGAGGGACCGATGTTTGAGCTGTCTGCATCTGAGAATGTGGATGTGCTCAGCATCGAGGCGGGTGACGTTGAGGCTCACTCGTCACCTCACGTGCCCGCTTATGAGGAGCTCGTTGAGGTTGTGACTCGTGCGGTGGCCAAACTAAACATCAGCTGGCCATCAGAAAGGCAGGAAGCGACAGTAGTAAAAAGTAAGCTGGATGAGCACTTCCTGCAGCACAGGTCATAACCTCAACGCCGGGGTTTGCCATTTTTTCTGGATTTGCACAACTGGAACAAACCACACTCTTCCCGTCTCTCTAATCCAACAGTGTTGGATTATAGCAATATTATGGGGTGGGAGAGAATGGCTATGGGAGGATGCTGCATCTGGAGGAGGCTTTGGCCAGTTACCTCTCTCCTGATGCGGAACCCCGGTTCTGCCCACCAAGCCATGTAGAGATACATCTGCGATGATGGGCAGGGCATATATGGTGGCAGGTCGGGTGCATGTCTGCATACCATGGCAGCCATACCAGGCCGACCATCTAAAAGACTTGGATGAGTGTGAGGGACCCACACCTGAGGATATGGCTGAGCTCTGCAAAGCGACAGATTTGTCTCTCCATCTCACCAAGGAGACGGCCCATGCTGTGGGCCGCTCCATGTCAGCTATGGTTGCCATGGAGAGGCATCTGTGGTTGAATCTGTCAGGCATCAAGGAGAAGGATAAAGCTTTTCTCCTTGATGATTCTCTTTCGCCTTCTGGCCTCTTCGCCGACACTGTCAATACGGTTGTCGACAGGTTTCAGGAGGCGAAGAGGCAATCTGCGGCATTTCAGCAGTTCATCCCTTGCCGTTCCAAGTCTAAAGGGGCTGGTTCTAAGACTGACCAGCCCCAGTCGTCATTGAGCTCCTTGTATCGTGAGGTACAGAAGTAGAGTGTCACCTCTAGAGCCCCTCCTCAGGGAGCTTGGCAACAGAGGCGGCGCTCTCGCCCAAAGCCAACCCAGCAGAAGGGCAACCTGAGGGCCATCCTTCAGGCAAGAAAGGCTTCGGGGAAGAGATTCTAGTTGTGGTAGGACCTCTGAGGGCAGTCCCCTCCGTGGAGAAGCGGCTGAGGCCATTTTCTTCACGGAGCCCTCTGGAAATCGATGTGCCATCAATGACACTTTGGGCCACATCGGTTTCCAGCGTACGTGCGCTACCTCGTCCTCCCTGAGGGGTTTAGGGCAGGCAGCAATGGCCTCCGCACACCGAAAATTGTCCACGACCTCTCCCTGCTGGTCAGCTGCTTCAGGGGGTCAAGAATGGTATTCAAAAAACACCCAAGACTGATTCCCTTGGTAGAATTTTTCCGGGGATGGCAACACCTGTCGAATGTGTCGCCATGGGTCCTGCACACTGTAGAAAAGGGGTACAAACTGCAGTTCGGCCACAGCCCATCAAGATTCAATGGGGTGATCTAGACTGCGCTGGTCCCAGAGCGGGCTCGGGTAATGGAACAGGAAGTACAATCCCTGTTGGTAAAAGAGGCCATAGAACGTGTTTATAGTTCCCAAAAAGGACAGAGGTTTGCGACCAATTTTAGATCTGAGGTATCTGAAGCAGTCTCTGAGGAGGTTCAGGTTCAAGATGCTCACAATACCTATCATCATGAATCAAATTCGGTCCGAGGACTGGTTTGTCATGATAGATCTAAAGGACACATACTTCCATGTTTCCATCAGTCTTTCTCACAGGAAGTTCATGAGGTTTGCTTTCAGGGGTGATGCATTCCAATATCGGGTTCTTCCATTTGGCCTACCTCTTTCCTCTTGCACGTTTACAAAGTGCATAGTTGCAGCTCTGGCTCCACTAAGACTCCAGGGCATCCGTGTACTGAACTATATCGATGACAGGCTCATATTGGCTTAATCACGAGAAATGGCAGTTCAGCATCGAGATGTCATCTTTGGCCACATTCAAAGCTTGGGGTTAAGACTCAACACGAAGAAGAGCATGTTGACACCCTCCCAGAGGACCATGTTCCTGGGAGTATGTGACTCTACAACGATGCGGGCACAAATGTCTCCCGCACACATCGAGTCCATACGGGCGATGGTCTCCAGCATGAAGCTAGGCCGCAACATCACTGTAAAGTAGTTTCAAAGACTGCTGAGGCTCATGGTAGCTGTGTCCAGTGTAATACCTTTTGGCCTGCTGTACATGAGACCCCTGAAGTGGTGGCTAAAAGCCAAGGGGTTTTCCCAGAGGGGAAATCCACTCCGTATATGATCAGGGTAACGCTCTGATGCCTTCGTTATCAATATGGAAGAGGCTGGTTTCTATCCCAAGGCCAGTGTTGGGAGCATCATGTCACCAGAAATCCATTTTGACAGACACCTCCCTCACTGGTTGGGGCGCGGTCATGGACGGCCACTTTACCCAGGGTCTGTGGCAGGACCATCATTATTCATGGCACGAATGGCTTAAATTGCCTGGAGATGTTGGCTGTGTTCAGGGCTCTGAGGGGCTTCCTCACAGATCTCAGGGGTTACCATGTTCTGGTGCGCTCCGACAATATGTCAGTAGTCGCGTACCTGAACCATCAGGGGGGTCTGAGGTCTCACCCTCTATGTAGATTGGTGACTCAGATCCTCCTGTGGTTGCAGGGGAGACTGTCGTCTCTTAGAGCGATGTATGTCCCCAGGGACCAGAATCAGGGAGCAGACATCCTGTCAAGGCAGGGGCTGAGGCCCAAGGAATGAAGACTTCACCCAGATGTGATGAAGTCCATATGCGAGAGGTACGGCCCAGTGGAAATGGATCTTGAGAGTCTCGAGAGTCATCCCACTGTCCTCTGTGGTTCTCCCTCACACATCCAGCCCCACTGGGGTTGGATGCCATGGTACAGACGTGGCTAAGGCTGTGTCTGTATGCATTTCCCCCGACAGCTCTGAGGAGAGACCTGCTGTCTCAGGCAGGGGGCACAATATTTCACCCCCAGCCAGAGCTGTGGAAACTTTGGGTCTGGACCCTGAGGGGGCTCAGTACTCAGAGGCTGGCCTGTCAGCAGGTGTAGTGGAGCCCATACTCAGTTCCAGGGCTCCTTCCACGGAAGGTTGTACAGCTTAAAGTGGAATGTATTTTCCACTTGGTGCAGGGAGCTTGAGGTGGACCCAGTTAACTGCCCAGTGGCTTCAGTGCTGGAGGTCCTCCAAGATTGTTTCTCTGCTGGGCTTACCCCGTCCACAATTAAGGTGTACGTGGCTGCCATTATGGCTTTCCACGTTCCTGTAAGTGATGGGCCTCTGGGGAGGCACCCTTTAGTCATACGTCTCCTCCGTGGTACTTGGAGGATGAGGCCTGTGACTCGCTCCAGAGTTCCAACATGGGATCTGGCGGTGGTTCTCGAGGGACTGGCTTCGGCCCTCTTCGAATCGCTCGAGGCAGCGACAGATTGAGTTCTGTCGCTAAAGGTGGTGCTGCTCCTTGCTATCACCTCACTTAAAAGGGTGGGGGTCCTCCAAGCTTTGGCTATAACGCAGACTTGCCTGGAGTTTGCCCCCGGCGGAGTTAAAGCCATCCTTCATCTGAGGTCAGGCTACGTGCCCAAGGTGCCATCGAGTGTGTCATGGCCTACGGTCCTGCAGGCATTTCATCCTCCACCTCATGTGTCGGCTGAAGAAGAGAGACTTCATCTGCTCTGCCCTGTCAGAGCACTGCAAATTTATCTGCGGAAGTCTTCACAGTGGAGAAGGTTGGACCAACTATTAGTGTGTTTTGGGTCTCCTAAGAAGGGGCTGCCTGCGTCCAAGCAGACGGTCAGTAATTGGATCATTCAGGAGATTTGTGAGGCAGCCGGCTGGGCTACCCCACACACATTTATCAGGTTCTATAGTCTGCACCTCCCTGCAACGCCAGGTGCTAAGGTGCTCTCATCCTAAGTGTGCCTGGGTTCCAGCTTCACACTAGGGCAGTAAGTTGTGTCTGAAAGTTGCAAAACATTTTTTACTGGTTAAAATGAATGGAGAATATCTTGTGTTTTTACATAGGTGCTCCACCATTTGGCGGATGGCGCATGTTTGTTGGAAATATTTATCAGGATGGATGATTACATGCTTTAATTCATCAATTTGTGCAGCTTTGAGTAGCTTTTGAGGTTTTTATCCAGTATGTGAGATGAAATCCTTGCTAGTGTTTACCGACTTTGAAGAGGCCCACAATTCCTTTGTGCTGTCCACTCAGTTGTCATCAATAGGAAAACCTTTCTCTACAATTGTGTTAGTTGGTTATTTTCACAGCTAGAACATGACGACTGCACAAATAGATTTTTAAATGTCAGTCACAGTTTTTATTATATTTAATATAAATAATATAATAATATATTTTTATTACATATTTACTGTGGTGTTATTGTAATTTCAGGGATGAAAAAAAATAATAATACAGACATAACTGAAATGCGGGACACTACTTGTTTCTCGCAAAATGTGGGACGGGTGGTCACCCTAGGCCTCATGGGATAGTAAATTATCCATCGAATGCACACTTCAGAATCTCACCAGAAGAAGTAGGTCATCCAGGTACTTTTTGCAGGTACTGTTTTATGAGTACTGTGAATTCAGACATACTTTTTTGTCACATACTGTTTTTCACCTAATATATAGTAGGGAAGTATGTGATTTCAGATGCAGCCTTTGTATGTGTTCCTTTTTTAACACACCTGATTCAGCTCATTAGGAGAGAGCAGCGTGAACTTAACTGAGGTCAGGAGAAACATAAAATATGTGCAATGCTGTCACTTAGCCTATTTGTGCTTGTCCAAGTCTTCAAGAGCACCCTTAGTATACGTTTACACACCAACGATGTACCAAAAAACGGAAAAGTTTTCCCTTTGCATTTTTTAACATACAAACCATAATGTTATCAAAATGATCCCCATTCACACGGATCCACGAAAAAGACTAAAACTGCTGTATTATTCATGCAGGCCAGTAGTTGTCACTTTGTAAAAAAAAAAAAAACACTGTGCACCTATAGAGGCTTGTACAAAATACCCTTTTCAACTAAAAATTATTTATGCATTTTGGCCATTCATTTACATGACAATGGCGTTTTGGGGGCCTGAAAACGCAAACTTTTGAAAATGGGTTTCAAAGTGCACATTTTGAAAATGATAGCCTACCATTATAGAGTGGTGCAGGTATTATGTCACTTTGTAGTCCAACTGGCAGTTAGCATCACACTGGTTCCCTTGAGAAAAAAATAAAATAAAAATAGGATCTTTCCTTGGCTTTTAGATTATCTAAAAAAAAACCAAAAAAAACAAGCTCTGTGATCAACCAAAGGTTATGATACTTACTTGCTTTGTCCATCAAGATAATTTTCACAGATGAACACAACTTTTATGAATTAATAAGAGTACATTATAAGCATAATGAGGCTGTAAAAGCAGACTGAGGTTACCTGTAGTACCTCTGTAGTCTCATTTAGCCACTTGTTAGCAACCACCTTTTTTTTTTTTAAGCCACCACCTTTTTTCAAACAGCTTTAAAAAAAAAAAAAATCACGATTAGGGTAATACTGATGTATTTTATGTCGTAGAATAAAATATGAAAATGTCTTGAGTTTATGTTCACCACAGAACTTATTTCAGCCATTCAACCAAAAACACGTTCAACCCGCCCACTGACTTCAGGCCGATGGAACCACAACTGCTAAAATGCTAACTTGTTTCTGTGTTTTGGCTTACAAATGCACATCATACCTGCACCATTCTATTGTCTCTGTGCAAAACGGTGACGTCATGTGCATGTGTATGTTCAGCCTAATAGGTGCGTAGTGTTTCTTTATAAAGTCACATCGCCAACTACTGGTTTAATCGTTTTCACAGATCTGTGTGAATGGAGATCAAAAGTTTGTGTTTATATGCCCCAAACGTCACTGTCATGTAAATGAACAGCCAAAACGCAGATTCCTGTTTTTAGTTAAAAACAATGTCATGTACATTTTAAAAAACTCCATACCTGCACTGACCTGCGTCTGGCGCTTCAACCACAAAAACGCAACCTGTGTGAATGACTCTAAACTAAATTTAAAAAAAATTAACAACACATTCTTATTTCAGTGCTGTTATTTAAGCAGACAGTTTGTATGAAGGTATTTTTGGTGCAAAACAACTGAACACGTGTGAGTTTGTAGCTGTAGAGCACATCCACACGTGTATTTGAGCGTGCAAGTTGTGTGTGATTTGTGGAATAGGATTTGTGCACCTGCAGTGAAAAATGTGTGAAGGTGTAACTGTTGTGTTGTGTTTGTAGGAGAGAAAAAAAAAAAAATAATCGACACGTTCATCGTACAACTCTTAAGAGATTTTTCTCTGTGACTTCAAATTTATTGATACACATGTGTGGATATGCTCTACAGCTACAAATTCCACTCATTCACACGTGTTCAGTTGTTTTGCACCAAAAATACCTTCATAATTTTGCCTTGTACATTCAGTATAACAGCATTAACAGCAAGCCAAAGAGAGGTTTCAACTGAACTATGCATATGCATTTTAAATGTTCTAGCTCTGTCCCTTTTTTTTTTTGGTTTGTTTGTTTTTATAGCTAATTTCAACTTGGCGTGAATTAAAAATCAAATCAGAGCTGCACATTAATACAAACCCGATTCCAAAAAAGTTGGGACACTGTACAAATTGTGAATAAAAAAAGAATGTAATAATTTACAAATCTCATAAACTTATATTTTATTCACAATAGAATATAGATAACATATCAAATGTTGGAAGTGAGACATTTTGAAATGTCATGCCAAATATTGGCTCTTTTTGGATTTCATGAGAGCTACACATTCCAAAAAAGTTGGGACAGGTAGCAATAAGAGGCTGGAAAAGTTAAATGTACATATAAGGAACAGCTGGAGGACCAATTTGCAACTTATTAGGTCAATTGGCAACATGATTGGGTATAAAAAGAGCCTCTCAGAGTGGCAGTGTCTCTCAGAAGTCAAGATGGGCAGAGGATCACCAATTCCCCCAATGCTGCGGCCAAAAATAGTGGAGCAATATCAGAAAGGAGTTTCTCAGAGAAAAACTGCAAAGAGTTTGAAGTTATCATCATCTACAGTGCATAATATCATCCAAAGATTCAGAGAATCTGGAACAATCTCTGTGTGTAAGGGTCAAGGCCGGAAAACCATACTGGATGCCCGTGATCTTCGGGCCCTTAGACGGCACTGCATCACATACAGAAATGCTACTGTAATGGAAATCACAACATGGGCTCAGGAATACTTCCAGGAAGTACTTGTCGGTGAATACAATCCACCGTGCCATTCACCTTTGCCGGCTAAAACTCTATAGGTCAAAAAAGAAGCCATATCTAAACATGAACCAGAAGTACAGGCGTTTTCTCTGGGCCAAGGCTCATTTAAAATGGACAAAGTGGAAAAAATCTAAATTTGAAGTTCTTTTTGGAAAACTGGGACGCCATCTCATCCGGACTAAAGAGGACCAGGACAACCCAAGTTGTTCTCAGCGCTCAGTTCAGAAGCCTGCATCTCTGATGGTATGGGGTTGCATGAGTGCGTGTGGCATGGGCAGCTTACACATCTGGAAAGGCACCATCAATGCTGAAAGGTATATCCAAGTTCTAGAACAACATATGCTCCCATCCAGACGGCGTCTCTTTCAGGGAAGACCTTGCATTTTCCAACATGACAATGCCAGACCACATACTGCATCAATTGCAACATCATGGCAGCGTAGAAGAAGGATCCGGGTACTGAAATGGCCAGCCTGCAGTCCAGATCTTTCACCCATAGAAAACATTTGGCCCATCATAAAGAGGAAGATGCGACAAAGAAGACCTAAGACAGTTGAGCAACTAGAAGCCTGTATTAGACAAGAATGGGACAACATTCCTATTCCTAAACTTGAGCAACTTGTCTCCTCAGTCCCCAGACGTTTGCAGACTGTTATAAAAAGAAGAGGGGATGCCACACAGTGGGAAACATGGCCTTGTCCCAACTTTTTTGAGATGTGTTGATGCCATGAAATTTAAAATCAACTTATTTTTCCCTTAAAATTATACATTTTCTCAGTTTAAACATTTGATATGTCATCTATGTTGTATTCGGAATAAAATATTGAAATTTGAAACTTCCACATCATTGCATTCTGTTTTTATTCACAATTTGTACAGTGTCCCAACTTTTTTGGAATCGGGTTTGTATTTACAAGATACATATTCACAAATACTACTCCTCGTAATTCACACCTTAATAGCACGCAAATATTTCTGCCCGTTCCACTCGTGTGATTGTCAGCCTCTGCTTTTCTGCTACATACTAAAGTGAGTGATTAGCATGCCGCGCTTATTGAGTTAATAAAGGAAAAAACACAGCAAATGTCTGGTGTTATTTTTTTTTTTATTGTTTGGGGCATTCTACAGCCTTTCAACACAGAGCCCACCTCAGATAGTTTGTAATCAATGCATAAATAGTAAAAAGAGATTAACACTATCAGTTCCTAAATTCTGATTGGGTGGGTAAGGCAGACATTTGGGTGGGCTTAGCTCACCCCTGCCCATGCCTAGAACCGACCCCGCTTCCACCGGCCCTGAAGAAAGATCACATCATTGAAAATGACAAAATAAAGTTATAACCTTTATGATCTGATCTAAAATTTTATTTTAAAGCCTGAAAGGTGAAGCTAATTTATGACTACCATTTATTTCAAACAGGTAAGTAATTTCCTGATGCTTATAAATGATTGACATGAACATAACAAACTGATTTAATGCCTTATCAATACAATCTACAGCTATAGAAAAGTCAATGTCCTTGTGCTTTGAGGTGACAAAACTCACAGTCACTAAAGCTCCTGACAGCCAACAGTATTACTTGTACTCATTGATGGGGCTCTCCACAATGATTGCTAAGTGACTCATCGTTTGGAAGGAAATTAACTGCTTGAGCAATTTTTAGGAACAATGTTGCCTCCATTTACAGAGTGGGATAAGATACTTAGTACTGCTTCAAAATTTGCTTCTTTGCTATGGGTGTGTGTAATTTACATTGTGGGACAAAATGTCAAAGTATGGTCAAGTTATGTTTACCGCAGACTTTATTTTACTCATATTTGACAAATCCCATCATAAAACCCTATAGGAAAATCTCAAAGGAACCAGCGGTGAATTACACTTCCGGGTTCTGACATACCTGCACCATATATATACACTCACCTAAAGGATTATAAGGAACACCATACTAATACTGTGTTTGACCCCCTTTCGCCTTCAGAACTGCCTTAATTCTACGTGGCATTGATTCAACAAGGTGTGAAAGCATTCTTTAGAAATGTTGGCCCATATTGATAGGATAGCATCTTGCAGTTGATGGAGATTTGTGGGATGCACACCCAGGGCCCGAAGCACCCATTCCACCACATCCCAAAGATGCTCTATTGGGTTGAGATCTGGTGACTGTGGGGGCCATTTTAGTACAGTGAACTCATTGTCATGTTCAAGAAACCAATTTGAAATGATTCAAGCTTTGTGACATGGTGCATTATCCTGCTGGAAGTAGCCATCACAGAATGGGTACATGGTGGTCATAAAGGGATGGACATGGTCAGAAACAATGCTCAGGTAGGCCGTGGCATTTAAACGATGCCCAATTGGCACTAAGGGGCCTAAAGTGTGCCAAGAAAACATCCCCCACACCATTACACCACCACCACCAGCCTGCACAGTGGTAACAAGGCATGATGGATCCATGTTCTCATTCTGTTTACGCCAAATTCTGACTCTACCATCTGAATGTCTCAACAGAAATCGAGACTCATCAGACCAGGCAACATTTTTCCAGTCTTCAACTGTCCAATTTTGGTGAGCTCGTGCAAATTGTAGCCTCTTTTTCCTATTTGTAGTGGAGATGAGTGGTACCCGGTGGAGTCTTCTGCTGTTGTAGCCCATCCGTCTCAAGGTTGTGTGTGTTGTGGCTTCACAAATGCTTTGCTGCATACCTCGGCTGTAACGAGTGGTTATTTCAGTCAAAGTTTCTCTTCTATCATGGGCATTTTCGCCTACAGGACTGCCGCATACTGGATGTTTTTCCCTTTTCACACCATTCTTTGTAAACCCTGTGAAAATCCCAGTAACTGAGCAGATTGTGAAATACTCAGACCGGCCCGTCTGGCACCAACAACCATGCCACGCTCAAAATTGCTTAAATCACCTTTCTTTCCCATTCTGACATTCAGTTTGGAGTTCAGGAGATTGTCTTGACCAGGACCACACCCCTAAATGCATTGAAGCAACTGCCATGTGATTGGTTGATTAGATAATTGCATTCATGAGAAATTGAACAGGTGTTCCTAATAATCCTTTTTAGGTGAGTGTGTGTATATATATATATATATATGTATATGTATATATGTATGTATATATATATATATATGTATATATATATATATATATATATATATATATATATATAAAATGTATGTTTTATAAGTGACTGTTCTGGTGCAGACAGATTTTTAAATCAGTATTACTCTAGTTATTTGTTAGCAGTGCCTTTCAATGCTCCAGAATGATTGAGCTTATACTCGTATAAAAATCAGGCCCTCAGAGAGGACGTCTGCACATGGCAAAAGCATTAAAGGATTAGTTCACCAAAAATGAAAATTCTGTCACTGTTTACTCACCCTCATTTCTTTCCAAACCTGTTCCACTTGTATTTTTCCCCTCTGCAGCTCTCAAATTCCCATTTACTGTACATACATGCATATTTGTAAATTACACGTTGCATGAAGATGTTGCATCGGTTTTGGACTCTGTCATTGGTATTCATGTGTCTTGTGGTAAGTTTGAATATGCAAAAGATATAAGAGCTAAGCAAAAGGGACGATTTTTAGCGAATAATGAGTAACATTTCAATCTACCGTAAGAGTTCAGAAGACTTGGAATATTGCATTAAAGTCATACGGATTACTTTTATGAATCTTTTAGGGTTTTTGGGGTTTTTTGGAGCTTGTCAGCATGCGATCACTGTATTGAAAAGTGACTGCATCAATATTCTTTTAATTTTGCATTCCGAAAAAAAAAAAAAGTTATATTTGCAATGACATGATTGCATTAAAACAACATTAAGTCATTAAAGACATAATTTTCATTTTAGAGTGAAAGTATATTAGAGTATATATATATAGATATATATTTTATTTTTATTTTTTTGAGGTCTCAATGTTCTTACTTCATTGTGCTATCTTATTCTGTGTCCACAGTTGAAAGAAAGTCAGGTTTGGAACAACATAAAGAGTAAATTATATATATATATATATTAGTTAATTCACTGTTGGCTGGTGAATGTTGCCAAGCAACTTGACACATTATAGAAGTCAACTAATGTGTGTGTGTGTGTGTGTGTGTGTGTGTGTGTGTGTGTGTGTGTGTGTGTGTGTGTGTGTGTGTGTGTGTGTGTGTGTGTGTGTGTGTGTGTGTGTGTGTGTGTGTGTGTGTGTGTGTGTGTGTGTGTATGGGTGTCTGCTGTTTTACTGTTTTACTTAGAACATGGTTTGTCGAATCAGATTTTGGAGAAGGAAATATTTTATGTAATAAACATGATGAATGAAGAAAGTATAGGTTTGTGATTAGATGACACATACGCATCTTATCTCATCAGAATAGCAACTTACTGTTAACTAAACAAACACTATGAATGCTGTAGTTCAGAACCGAACATCCACTCAGCTTGTCACTAACCTGCAAAAATGCTATTTATTATACTCCGTTTTTGTTCCCCCGTTAAAATCCAGGCTGAAAATCAATGTTGTTAAACTGGCAGAACTCCAGCCATGCACCAACATAGACCTGCAGGAGAGAGCTGCAATAATTGACACAGCATTGACAGATAAAGCTAATGAAAAAAAGCTGCGTGGTTTGTGAGTATTTAATCATGTTTCATCCTGTAGAAAATATACTGCGATGAGATGCTTGAATATTTTGTACAACTCTCTTGAATAACTTGAGATAAATCAATACTTCTGATAATGTATTTACTCCCTTTTTCATTCTTTCTAAAAGTTTGCAGTTGTAGAAAAGTAGCTCAAGAGAAATATCAACAATTAAATAGCCTATAACTTGTTAGATTTAATTATAAATATTTGGAACAGTTAATCAAATGAACTGATGTAGCAGAATTAATATTCAGTCAGTTAACTTGTTCGTCCAACAAACACTGATTAATCGCCTATCAACTCTCAGAAAGGTTATTTTCATGACCACGAAAACGTAAACCTTCAGTGCTGTTCAGAGCATGTAGCTGTGATCGCATCATTAAAGGGACTTTCTTTTGAAAGCAAATGTACTGCAATCTATCATATTTTGTTTCAACATTTAGTCTATTTTGAAAGCGATATTTCTGTGCATATTTTAGCTTCACCACACAGTAAGTAGATGTGTGCTAACTGACTCTGACACCTGTGTAGTTGTTATTGATTGTATTGTGAAAGTTAATGAAAGCCGAATTACACTACAACAAAAGGCAGTATTAAAGTGATAAAAAATCTGCACTCTTTCAGACAGGTTAACAAGCATTAAAGGGATAGTTCACCCAAAAGTGTTATGTTTATCTGCTTACCCCCAGGGTATCTAAGATATAGGTGAGTGAGGTCAATGTACAATGTACACGATCTGGCGGAAGTGATCTCTCGCTCGAGGAGCATGTTCAAAATGTCTTGGTTTGCTGAAGCATTAAGAGTTCCTTTCACTGGAACTAAGGGGCCAAGCCCAATCTTTGACAAACAACCCCACACCATAATCCCCTCTCCACCAAACTTTACACATAGCACAAAGCAGTCAGTCAAGTACCGTTCTCCTGGCAACCGCCAAACCCAGACTTGCCGAGTCTGCCAGACAATGAAGCATGATTGGTCACTCCAGAGAACTTCACTGCTCTAAAGTCCAGTGGTGGCATGCTTTACACCACTGCATCTGTCTCTTTGCATTGCACTTGGTGATGTAAGGCTTAGGTGCATCTACTCGGCCATGGAAACCCATTCCATGAAGCTCTCTACACACTGTTCTTGAGCTAATCTGAAGGCCACAAAGCTACAATAACTACAGACAAAGTTTGGAGGTCTGTAGTTATTGACTCCTGTAGAAAGTTGCCGACTTCTGGAATTAATTAAATGTTTGTAGAAGCAGTCTGCATGCCTGTGTGCTTGATTTTATACACCTGAGGCCATGGAAGTGATTGGAACACCTGAATTCAATGATTTGGAGGGGTGTCCCAACACTTTTGGCAATATAGTGTAAATCACACATACATGGGTAAAATAGAAAGTGAAAGTGAATGAATGAAACAGAAACAGAGGAATGAAGCTATGGAAGCGTATTTATTAATAATTTCCTGAATAGAACCATGAGCACCTTGTTTAATAAGGGGTTATACAAGCTTATACTATACCTCGGTTTAGTTAAATGTATGATATACTTGCAATGGCTTAGCCATTGAACGACCATCTGGATGAAAGTCTTGATTGTTCAATAGTTTGATGGTGGTGAAGATGCAATCATCCGGGTCGAGTGAAGGATGATGAATTTCAGTTACAACAGGGCTGGTTTTAACTTTGAAGCCCCTCTGGCTGCACACCAGGGCAGAGGTCCCTCTGCGTCACAGTCAGACTAGATGTCTTTTCCACACAAACAGCAACCAGAAGAAGATGACAGAGGGGAGGGTCATTGAGATGGTGCCTTTTAAACTTGTGAAGGTCACACCTCACGAGTTTGGCTTGACTAATGAAGAGGGTGTAAGTTCAAGCAACAAAAGTTTCTTTGTTGGAAGTTGCCTCATTTGTATGATCAGAGTGGGATGGCAGTTTTGTGTCCCTTTATACTCTATTAATATGACAAGCATACAGTGCATGTATGGCGGTGATATGGGTAGGAAACTAAACAAGGATTATTTTGATAAGACACATGAAACTAATGAGGTTACCAATAATAGTTACATCATAAGGCATGCATAAAACAGTATACATTACAAAAAAAGACACTATACAAAACAGTAATAATACACACAGTGTTCTGGGGTCTTTCTGTGTGCATTCAGATGTCATTTTTAATCCAGTCCTTATGATTCAACTCTAATGTAAAGATTTTGGCTTTAAGATGTGTGCCATTATTTATTTAACATAAATCAACGTTTGTGTTTCTTTTCTTTTTTTTTTTTTTTTTTGACCAGTTTAATAGAGATAAAATATGTACTGCAAATGTACTGCAATCTATCATATTTTGTTTCAACATTTAGTCTATTTTGAAAGCGATATTTCTGTGCATATTTTAGCTTCACCACACAGTAAGTAGATGTGTGCTAACTGACTCTGACACCTGTGTAGTTGTTATTGATTGTATTGTGAAAGTTAATGAAAGCCGAATTACACTACAACAAAAGGCTGTATTAAAGTGATAAAAAATATGCACTCTTTCAGACAGGTTAACAAGCATCAAGAAATTAGCTGCCACTTCTTGACAGATACCTTGAAAACACCCCCACCCCCCTTGAACTCTGAATTGATAAATAGAAGTGTTTCAAGTTAGGCAGTGAAGGGTGTGAAGAATGTATTGACATGGGAAACCTGCAGAGCTACAGTGAGACTTTATGAGATATGTAGGGGGTGTGTTGTATTTGAGGTTGTCTTTTACACATCTGACGCTTTCATGATACACAAGCTCTTTTGTCTTCTTATTTAATGGCTTTTCATCCTTTTCTCCGTGTTCTTTGGACTGAGCATTGCCATTCGGTTCTCTCATATGCTTTGGTCATCATTAATTAAGACTGCTCAGTGTTGGCTTATTGACCTCCATGGCACCAGGGATTTTGATGGGTTGTGAGGAGCTCATGGAGTCTGGCCCAAAGCCTATTTTTTTCCCCCATTCGGTCATCCACAGTGTTTGATGCATGGCAATTTAAATCCCCTCTTCTAATTAAATGTGATCTGCACTTGAGCTAAATGACATTTTTACAGAAGGCTATCTGGTACCTTCAAGACAAGGTGACATTCCACTTTCCATTATACAGGATTATAACAAGTAGCCGGACTCTCACAAAGTACGGCTTGAGAGGTGGCTCTTCCTGCAAAAATCAGTTATGGTGATGTGCAGGCAGCTTTGAGGAATCAAAGGGATTTGGGACTTAATTCACAGCTTAGCCATTACATCCCAGGTGTCAGCACAATGCAAAGTTCAGCACTAAATCATTAATAAAATAATGTCATCAGTTATTTCCTGCAGAGTTTGTTAAATGCGGGGAATTCCAATTTGTGATCAATGAATTCTTATACTGTATACACTGATTAAACACACTGTACACTTTTATACAGCAGTTGTGGTTCTTGAATCAGATTGGTCAAGCTGCATTCCAAGAGTTCTCATAATTACAGTCCAACAGCACTAGAACTTTGTTTCTATCGCTTTGGTTGTCTGTGTTTGCTCCAGTGAGGATTTTTCAGTGAGGATTTTTCAGTGACTCTTTCTGTAGCTTACATTGTTACACCAGTAGGTGGCAACAAGTGACTGTCTTTACAAGTGTCTTTACAATTAAGCATTCATTCAACCAATTAATTAAAACATGCTGATAAATTCAGAAACGACGAGTGAGTCATTGAATCATTCACTCCACTGATTTGTTCAACAAAGCTGTTACATTCATGAACGATGAGTGAGTCACTGAATTATTCACTCAAAAATAACTATATAAAAATAGTCTTTATGATGAATCATTTAAATCATTCACATGATGCAAGTGTTTTTAGCTAGTTTCAGCCCAACGCAGTTATAATTTTCACATCCAGCACCAAGTTGTTTAAATAGCAAATACACTCGTGCCCATCTGTTCGCCCATGGGCGTGCATGTCTGAAAACAAGGTGTGTTCAGGCACATTGTTGGCGGGTTGCTATTTTGAGGCAACTGAAAACGACTGCACCATTGACCAACAAAAACCTTGTCTAAAGTCAATAGCGCAGTATTTATTTATTTTTATTATATTTTTGTTATTTAAAGGGCGAGTTAATGTGTGCCTATAGGCAGCAGCACAAAAACATTTTTAAATATTAAAAATAAAGAGAGACTAGGGACTCTTTTAGACCATGTTTTGGACCACGCTGATCGTTTTTTTTCATCATTAAACTAGCAAAAGTGGATTCGGACATGCCCTAAGTGCACATGCACCATGCGCTTCAGACCGTGCGCTCAGATCGTTAAAATAGGGCCCAGTGATGCAGTGCTTCTGCTGTGGATTTGTTTGGAGCTTTTTTTGGTTGGTTGAGCGAAATCAGACAATAAATGTGGACATTGTGTCTAAAATTTAAGTCACTATCAAGTACAATATAACTTAATCGTGCTGCCACCTTGTTAGGCCAATAACTTCACAGAAATCATCCAAGCCGTTGCCGGTAGTAATAATGTTGGATTAGTGTTAGTAATGGCATCTTTGGCACATCTTGTGAATGGCAGAGCTTGTATCTGTAGTGTGGAAAGTTCCACACTAGACACTACAGAGGGTCTTCAGAACACTCTTTTGTTTTTCCTTACTTATTTACATAGATGTATTTTGGACTGTTGAATAAAAGAGATATCATTTAAGTTTATTGTTGCTGTGTTACTTTGCACAAAGGCAAAAAACACATAAAGACACAAAGCAGGATGCCTGTGCCTTTTATAGTAATAATTTGTTGGTAGAGAAAAACGTACAAACCTAATTCCAAAAAAGTTGGGACACTGTACAAATTGTGAATAAAAACAGAATGCAATGATGTGGAAGTTTCAAATTTCAATATTTTATTCAGAATACAACATAGATGACATATCAAATGTTTAAACTGAGAAAATGTATCATTTTAAGGGAAAAATAAGTTGATTTTAAATTTCATGGCATCAACACATCTCAAAAAAGTTGGGACAATGTTTACCACTGTGTGGCATCCCCTCTTCTTTTTATAACAGTCTGCAAACATCTGGGGGCTGAGGAGACAAGTTGCTCAAGTTTAGGAATAGGAATGTTGTCCCATTCTTGTCTAATACAGGATTCTAGTTGCTCAACTGTCTTAGGTCTTCTTTGTCGCATCTTCCTCTTTATGATGGGCCAAATGTTTTCTATGGGTGAAAGATCTGGACTGCAGGCTGGCCATTTCAGTACCCGGATCCTTCTTCTACGCAGCCATGATGTTGTAATTGATGCAGTATGTGGTCTGGCATTGTCATGTTGGAAAATGCAAGGTCTTCCCTGAAAGAGACGACGTCTGGATGGGAGCATATGTTGTTCTAGAACTTGGATATACCTTTCAGCATTGATGGTGCCTTTCCAGATGTGTAAGCTGCCCATGCCACACGCACTCATGCAACCCCATACCATCAGAGATGCAGGCTTCTGAACTGAGTGCTGATAACAACTTGGGTTGTCCTGGTCCTCTTTAGTCCGGATGACATGGCGTCCCAGTTTTCCAAAAAGAACTTCAAATTTTGATTCGTCTGACCACAGAACAGTTTTTCACTTTGCCACAGTCCATTTTAAATGAGCCTTGGCCCAGAGAAAATGCCTGCGCTTCTGGATCATGTTTAGATATGGCTTCTTTTTTGACCTGCAACGGCAAATGGCACGGTGGATTGTGTTCACCGACAGTGTTTTCTGGAAGTATTTCTGAGCCCATGTTGTGATTTCCATTACAGTAGCATTCCTGTATGTGATGCAGTGCCGTCTAAGGGCCCGAAGATCACGGGCATCCAGTATGGTTTTCCAGCCTTGACCCTTACGCACAGAGATTGTTCCAGATTCTCTGAATCTTTGGATGATATTATGCACTGTAGATGATGATAACTCCAAACCCATCTTGACTTCTGAGAGACACTGCCACTCTGAGAGGCTCTTTTTATACCCAATCATGTTGCCAATTGACCTAATAAGTTGCAAATTGGTCCTCAAGCTGTTCCTTATATGTACATTTAACTTTTCCGGCCTCTTATTGCTACCTGTCCCAACTTTTTTGGAATGTGTAGCTCTCATGAAATCCAAAATGAGCCAATATTTGGCATGACATTTCAAAATGTCTCACTTTCAACATTTGATATGTTATCTATATTCTACTGTGAATAAAATATAAGTTTATGAGATTTGTAAATTATTGCATTCCTTTTTATTCACAATTTGTACAGTGTCCCAACTTTTTGGAATCAGGTTTATATATATATATATATATATATATATATATATATATATATATATATATATATATATATATATATATATATATATATATATATATATATATATATATATATATATATAGACAGACAGACAGACAGACAGACTTTTTATGCTCATATTGCAAATGCTACTTCTAATCAAACTTTATTGTTAGGCCAAATTTGTCTTCAAAGGGCAATGCTGTATGTGCCATGCTGAATTACATTCAAATGCTCAGTGACATATAAACAGTGCAAACAGGTGTTGTAAGCAAAGCATTCATGTTAAAAGACAAAGCTGTTAACCCTGTACTTTTTTACATGGCTGTGTCACACAATACAACAGTTTGCAAATCGTTTTTCTATCACCAAGGTTTGACATCTACAAAGATAAACCATTATATTCCATAGTTCATTGTTTACAGTAAGAAGATACAGTATAGTGTACTTTTGCATAATCCAAATTGCCATATATAAAATAAAGAATGTTGCAGGAGTCTTGTGTTTAATATTTTCTCACATACTGTGTGACCTCTGAAAAGCCTCAGCAAGAATTATTGCTTAACATGATGGCACATTCCCAGTCACTGCAGATTTAGGGTTGGCAATACCATTAGCACATTTGCAAGCCTTTGGAACAGAGAAAAGCAGCAGTGTGCCGCCAGTGCAGTCAGCAGGGAAGATCAATGAAGGACAAGAGCGTTTAGTGGCTGGGACTTAGAGCCACATTCCCTCTTGCATTGCTTGTAACATGAAATCAACTCTGTAAGCTCTCAACATTTTTCTATATATGACACAGACTGGGTCGTATTCACTCCAGCAGTGTAATTCATCGGGTGATGAGCATCGGGTGTCCACATATTCATGATTTGATGGGAGCGTCCCCCACGGTTAAAGCTAAGTGTTGGGAGCTGATCAGAAATCAAGTTTTGCGCACTGAGTTGTTGATACTTCTAGACAGAATAATTCTCTCATCAGACATCATTTTTTTAACTTAACATGACTGGGCCTAATATGACTGGTAGCTGCAGAACCAATTTCACTGGCTTTGCTGGAATCCAATTTCACCTAGCTTTGTGATAGCAGGGCTAGTTGAAGGTGTGATAAATTCTGTTTGATAAGAACAACTAATGACGGACTGGTAGAGGGAAGAAGATGATTATGTTTTACATACTAACCTTGGCTGCCAGGGCCTGTCCTTTAATGACAGCATAATTCAGCGTTCACCTTGGGAAGCTGCCATGGATTTTAGTTTATGAGGTCACCTGCATAACCTCAATCATTCAAGTACAAGCTCAGTCTTTGCATCAGTAGCTCTCTCTTTCCCATTTTTAAGGAAAGGCTTGTGCTGCCGACACTAACTTCTTTTTCTCCTTTTGCTAAACCCGTTTCCTTAAGAAAGTTCCTGACATCAAAGGCATATGTGTTAAACCACTGATGTTAGCATATTGAACAGATTTAGTGGCTTGTCATTTATCTAGTGCACTTGATTTGATTTAATAAAAGTCACAATCAAACCAAAATCATGCAATATTGCTGTATTTATTTTAATTGATTTATCTTATTATCAATGTTGAAAACAGTTGTGCTTTTCTGTGCGTGTGTGCGTGCGTCTGTGGAAATACAATACAGTGTGATTCATTATTTTCAGGATGAAAATAAAGTTCAAAATAACAGCATTTATTTGAATATTGAATATTTATTTGAATTTATTTGAATGATTTATTTATTTTGTAACATTATAAATGTATTTACTGTCTCTTTTGATCAACTGAATGCACCACTGTTGAATTCTCATAGGTGTCCAAGACATGGAGATTATTATTATAATTTTTATTAGTAAAAATATGCTGTATATCTATTGTTTTATTAGTTTAACCTTAACTATTTTCTTTTTGTGAAATGTTTTGTTTGAAAATCCAGTAACACTTTATAACTCACGCTATGAATCACTAGTTAAGCATTAGTAAATAGTTAATTCATCATTTATAAAGCATCAGTTTATCATTTCTAAATTCTAGTTTCTATTTCTAAAACACTTAATTTAGAAGTGATACATTTATCATTAATAAAGTATAAAAATAAAATTAAAAACATTATAGATATGTTTATAAATTAAGAACAAAGCATTTACCATTGAATGTATAAACTGCTTACTAATAGCTATTAATGCTTTATAAATGATGAAATTACTATTTGCTAATGCTTAACAAATGATTCATAGCATGCAGTTATTATAAAGTGTTACCAAAAATCCTTGTATGTATGTAAAGTCAAACCAAAATGTATTCAGACACCTTCAGCATTTTCTCACATTATCACAGTTTATCGCTATAGTTTAGAAAATGGTAATAAAATATGACAAGAAACTGTCAGAACAAATTCATCTTGATAATGTCAGATAACTTTGATAGAAAGGTTTGCAATGGATTACAATCAACCAATCAGCTGTCAGCTGTTCAATTTAAGTACACAATTAGATAACAATAATTTAGGTCAACCAATTACCAAGCAATGCTTAATGTTGTTCAGTCTGTGGTGTAAAAGGTCACATTAGCGATTAAAGAAAAACACTTAATGATCAGGTCAAAGTGTCTGGATAATTTTTATCCCAAATTTTTATCAATTGTACTGGTAGTCCACTATATGAAGAATTGTTGGGTATAATATGTCACAGTTTACTTTATTTTGCTATCCTCACTTACATAAATTAACTAGTGACCCACAAGTAAAACATTATATCTGGTTTCTGAATATTGTTTGGTTTGACTGTATATGTGTGTGTGTGTGTGTGTGTGTGTGTGTGTGTGTGTGAGAGAGAGAGAGAGAGAGAGAGAGAGAGAGAGAGAGAGAGAGAGAGAGAGAGAGAGAGAGAGAGAGAGAGAGAGAGAGAGAGAGAGAGAGAGAGAGAGAGAGAGAGAGAGAGCGAGAGAGAGAGAGAGAGAGAGAGAGAGAGAGAGAGAGAGAGAGAGAGAGAGAGAGAGAGATGTATATGATGTATGCCTTTAATTACAGTATGTTGATTAAAGCTTGTAACCCTTTCAAGGAAGGGACCTCAAGTTTTTGAGCTCCACCAGCATCATAGTTCACTGATATGTGAAGTAACTTCTACTGCCACCTCATATTTTGTGAGCTCCTTTTGTATAGGACAAAGTGTCCCGTGGGATTTGCATTATTAAAGCACTTTGATGTGCTTTACTTGTTTTTATTCTGGAGAATGTGTCATCCCGTGGTGAGCGAGGAGGTAAAGTAGCACAGATATGTTAAAAGGCACCGGCAGCCTCCAACCAAAGCATAGGGAGAGGATGCTTTACTCCTCAGACATCACAGAGGTGCCATCTGTGAAACAGTACATAAGGCGAAATGAAGGGCTGAGGAAGTTTTCCTGATAACCTTCTCAACCCCTTTATTTTGCTTTATGTCAGATCACTTTATGATATTGCCTAGCTTGCATATTCCCTCAGGGAAAGGATTTTCGGTCTGTGGCACTTGTCAACATTGACATCCATACACAGCTCACAAAGGGGCTTTAGTTCTAATGCCGTGTGCGTGGCACTGTGACATTGCTGCGTATGCATTTTTTTTATTTTTTTTTTTATTTTTTTTATTACATTGCAATTTCTTACCCTTGTCTCCATTCCCTTTAGAATCTTGAACATCAGACACTCAACTGATTTTCTGCTGCATTTTTAATAAATCAGTTAAATCAAATTCACATCTTTTTTGCCTTCTTTACTTTCGAAACATTAAGTAAAAATACTTTTTTACAGCATCTAATGCATTTTTCAAGTAGCTATTTTTCAGGCTGCTTGTACCTTTTTGTTAAGGACCACTTTAATGCTAATGTGAAATAGCGCTTTCAGAGAAATCACTGCAAGGTCTGACAAGTCTTGGCAGTTCAGCTCCCTTACCAGGACCTGTCATTATTCCTGATGCTGTAGACAGTAGAAGAGCATTATGAGATACTGGAAAAAGCTTTATGTTGAGATAGTCATGCATGTCTTTGACCAGCTGTCCATGGCAATTTCTTAAAGGATACAGGCAGGAATGAGCAAATTAGATATTTTCCCTGTGAAGCCATGAGTGAAATACATTGCCTTTTTTTTCATGTAGTCATTAAATAGTGTAGGATTCAACACAGCAGTCAACTAGATATATTATAGCCTAGCTGCTACATGGACAAATGGACAAAAATTACACATTGCACAACCATTTCTGTAAGTTATGCGTGCTATTTATATATGCGAATGAATGCATCTTTCATCATTTTGAGGAACCTGTCAAGTGGTCTAACAAATGATTTTGAAATGCCTCAGATCAAATTAAGAAAATTAGTGGATATGCTGTAGACGGTATGGTGAATTGCTGCTCTCTAGACATGTATTTGGACTGCAGGAAACGCACTGTTCATTTTCCTGTGTCACTACATTGCCACCTAGTGATGGTCAGCCTCTTACCTTTGTCCGGAAAGATCAGAAATGATCTTAGATTGAGAAAATACTGCTGGCACAACATTGCTTGTGAAAGTTGCCACTCAGCACAAGATGCAGTGAATATAAGGGGTATATTGGAGACTTTTTTAATCAATATAATTCAGATAGAATGGTGGGATATTGTGAAAAGCATGGTCTGCAATGATTGAAACTACTCAGAAATGCAGCCTGTTGAATTTTGCATTATGCTCACTGTAATAAACAGCACAAATAGACATGTTTTCTTTGCTGTGCTCCTGAAATTACACAGTAACTTGGATTGTAATACATTTTTAATCTGCGAAGTGTATTACTTGACATAGTAGGTTATTACTTGACAAACTGCATTAATCTTAAAAAGAGATTATCGAAATAACAATAATGCAATGTTTATGAATGACGCTTCGCATGAGAAATTAATTTGTCGACTAGGACCTCGCAAAACTTATTTGAATGTCTGATGCAAAGCTGAATAAGGCAAATATTATGAGATTTATTTGAAGTTTGATTTCCTGAATGTTTTCTGGGCATTTAAACACTAAAAACAAGTTCTAAAGGCCTAATGTGAATACCAAAAGCCCCCAGTGTACGAGAGTCTCTTTTCATTTCTTCAGGATTCTGGATGTGTTTGTAAGACTTGCCTAGCTAAACTTAAGAAACAACCTTAGGGACTTTTCTGTCCAATCAATAGTCTAGTCATCAATCGGAACTGGCTCATCCCTGCTCGCTTGTGCTTGATCAACGGTTTACATGCACTAGGGACAAGGCATTCACTTAAATCTCCACCTCCGGCCCAGTGAAAATTAGGAAACTATAGTATAGTTCTTAGTAGGCTATTTGGTCCCACTTTATATTAGGGTACCTTACCTACTATGTACTTACAAATCAAAAATAAGTACAATGTACTCATTGTGTTCATATTATATTGCAAAACACTTTTGCTGATATTGAGGTGGGATACGGGTAAAGTTAGGGACAGGTGTGGTGTATGGGTAAGTTTAAGTGTAGGGCTAGGTGTAAGGGAAGTGTCAACAGTGTCATTATAAATCAATTACAGATGTAATTACATGCAGTTAAAAAAAAAAAATTAAGTACAATGTAAAAACATGTATGTACACAATACGTGCATTGTATCAAATGATTAATTCAAATGTTAGTATATAGTAGTTAAGGCCACCTAATATAAAGTGGGTCCGACTATTTTTTTTCTGACAGAAACCAGCATAGCAGCGTTAAATGTTAATTGAACCTGTCTTGATCTGATGTGACAATAAAATAAGAGTCAAGAATCATACTTTTTTTTTTTTATAGACTTATTTGCAGTCACTTCATATGATTTAATTGCAATGCCATAGTAGTTGGAAATATTAGGTGAGGAATCAGATCAAGCAATTAGATGTTGCTATAGCTGCAAGACACAAGTTAACATGCCCAAGACCAAGATATAAGGGTGGCTCTAGATTTCTGGAAGACATATCTCTCTGAATAATAATGATCATCACACTTTATAAGTGTCATTACATTGTCAAAAATAAAAAGTCTGATAATTTGTTATACAATCTAACTCTTATACCCTATTGCAGAAGCATCATGTCCATTGAAACTGAGGAAACGTGTGCCAAATGGATGTTATATGCATTTAATGCATGTTTGTCTAGAACACTGTGGGAGAAATCACCCATTCACATGTCTAAATTAGATCAGTCTAATCGAGTCTCATTTTCCACAGATCATTGCTTTCAAAAAACTGAAAATTTTGTCATCATCTTGCCTTGCTCATTTCACTCAACTTTTTCCCCTACAGAATAAAAAAAGAAGTCAAAATGCCAAAGCTGTTCTTTCCTGTATAATAAAAAAGGCATGCTGATCACTGCCTGTAATGTGAGTTGCAGGTTATTCTTTGATATTATATTATATATATTCATAATGTATTAATACATTTCTTTAAAAATGTTTCTTTATATTGGTTTAATTATATACTGTACATTTATTCTTTGTTTATTAAATTCAATTCTATATAAGAATTTGTCACCTTAACACTGTGTGACTACTGACTACACTCTCTGTGTTTAATGAATTACTAAGCTGTGCAGTTTATTTATTTTTTAATTGGTCATGTCTTGCCAAGGGAAGCAAGTAAGCCAGTTCTGCCATTGATTTCCACTCGCAAAAAAAAAAAAAAATGTACATGATGCACCTGATAATTCATCGTTTTGTTGTATTTGTGAGTGAACATTATGTTGTCAATGAAAATGCACTCTATGGTCAAAGAAAATTTTTCCTCTCTTTATTTTTTTCAGAATGCAGCTGGTTGCACAGACTAAGCAACCTAATTGGACAACTTTATAAGCTGAAGTTCACCTTGAAATGTAAGTAGCGTAACAACACTGTGACAAATGTTCGCGCACCTTTGGCTACAGATGAGATGACAAAGACACATTCTTTAAAGAGACATTAGTGATATTTCTTATCCGAAATAACCACTGTTGCTACACTCAAATGCCTTGCACTCATTAATCAAATATAATGTAATATCTGACAACACAGTGAAAAAATCCTAATAAGATTTATATGCTTATTGTAGGCACAGATATATTTAAGTGCATTCATTATTCACAAAACAATTAAATTGTTTAAACATAGACTTAGGAAAATAAAAAAAATATATAAATAAAACATCCTAATATAATATCTGTCTCTGATCTTTGCTTAAATACAAATCTGGATTCAATACAGTTACAAATTATGGTTGTTAAAAATATGACTAGTCTTTCTTTTTTTTTAAAAAAAAAAAAAAAGCTTACAGGCACTTACATTCGAAGTAAATGGGGCCAATTTTGTGAAGCATATAATGTGTATATAATTATATAATTATATATAAGTATATAATTTTATAAAACTGCTTAAATGAATGCTTCTGTTAAAAACGTCTCGGTTACGACTATAACCTTAGTTCCCTTTCAGTCGGTCACGTTCGATGTATGTCAGAACTGACCGACGAATTGGGATCTATTTTCAGAGACCAATCTGCTTTGAGTATTTACAAACGAGCCAATGACCACTGGCATGTGGTCCACGCTCTGCCCGCCGTGCGGGTATAAATACGGAAGTGGAATACCGCATCCTCACTTTCTACTTCGGAGCCAAACATTGCTGCTAGACACAGTGTTCCTGCGAAGATTGTTTTCTCAGCAAAGAGGATTGTTCTGCGTGGTGTTGGAGAGATGGCACGTTACAGCGGCGGCCATGAGTGTGAAGAACGTTCACAAAAACAGCTGTTTTCACAGTGGGCTTGCACCCTTTGAACCACTGTGAGTTGCGGCCATCTCCCCTGTGTGCCTCGGCACTGATAAAAGAGCATTTTCCTTTTCTAAAAGAGCAACACGGTTTGACCCTGCGTCTTTTTCAAGATGTCATTCAAACCATGTGTTTCTGGATTCAGTCGGTTACTCTCCCCAGTTGACAGTCATGATCGTTGTCTCACGAGTTTGGGCGTTCAGCATGTTGAGGCAGCTTTCGTGAATGACTCATGTTCCCACTGTGGGAACATGACCATCGCAGTCCTACGGTCTAGGCTCGATTACCTCAAATGGGGTGGAGTCCCATTGCACATCCCCCGATCTAGTGGTCCTCCCACTGCGAAGCAGAGGGCTGCTACTTTGGCTGATGCCTTTGGTGGAGACCTGAGGATTACTGTGAGGCCCTCCTCGGGACCCTCCCCCCTCCTCTGCGCCGGTGGAGCTTCTGAGAGAGCGCACTGGTCCTTCCCATGGGGGGCCAGTCGTTACTTTTGGGGCTCCGGCTGAGGATATGGTCTCGATTGCTGCACCGGGGGACGAGCTAATGGACTCAGATGAAGACTCAGCTGCATTGTCCCCTTTGGGTGTGGTAGCGTTGCCCGAGCCTGATCCAGAGCTCACTGTTATGCTTTCCCAGGCCACCGCAAGTGTCAGGCTCGAGTGGAACCCTCCACCATGTCCCGAACATTCACGGTTGGATGATTGGTTTCTTGGGGTGGTCCGTGCTTGTTCTCAGCGCCCCGCCCCAGTACCATTCTTCCCGGAGGTGCATCAGGAGCTCACGAAATCGTGGATGGCACCCTATAGCACCAGAAACTGATCAAGTGGTTCCTCCGTCCTCACTACCCTCGATGGCAGCGCGGCTAAGGAGTACGTGGAGATCCCCCCCAGTCGAATGGTCGGTTGCGATTCAACTGTGTCCTTAGACTATCACCGACTGGCAGGGTAATCCGCATCTCCCCTTCCGGGCGTGTAAATTCTCGTCCGCTCTGATGGGCAAGGCTTACACAGCCTGTGGAGAAGCCGCGCCGGCTTTGCATGCCATGGCACTCCTGCAGGTCTACCAAGCCAAAACACTAAAGGAACTGCACGAGGGTAGTTCTGACCCAGGCATTATGCAGGAACTGCATACGACGACGGACCTTCTGGGTCGGGCGATGTCCACGTTAGTGGTCCAGGAATGTGAATCTGGTGGACATGCGTGATACCGACAAAGTGCATTTCCTCAACGCCCCTGTCTGCCAGACCGGCCTCTTCGATGACACCATTGAGAGCTTCGCCCAGCAGTTCTCGGTGGCTCAGAAGCAGACGGAGGCGATTAAAAACATCCTGCCTTGATGACCAGCTGCTGCCTCCACCCAGTCATCGGCTGCAGTGCCTCTGCCTGCTCATCGCCGAGGGTGTCCCCCTGCGTCCGCCTCCGCCCCTGCTAAGCCCACTCAGGGTCCCACCTGAGTGGGAGCAAGCGGCCCTGAGACAGGCAGCCCAGGGAGAAGAGGAGCTGCTCAAGGGGAGATGGTGCCCGAGCATTCCACCTCGCTGCCCCACCCTGGGTACATCTGTGGTGCCATTGGTCCCACTAGTTCGGTCTCTGGGGGCCTGGCTACTGGGGGCTCTTCACGAAAGTTGTGGAGGCATCCATTGTTCTGCTCAGAGAACGTAGCGTTCGAATTCTTGACAGCACTGCGGCCGTTGCGTACATCAGCCGCCAAGATGGTCTACGCTCCGGTCGCTTCATGCCATTCACATCCCAGGTGCGCTCAACCAGACAGCCGATGAGCTCTCACAGCAGCCAACACCTCCGGGGGGAGTGACGACTCCATCCCCAGGTGGTTCAGCTGATATGGGACCACTTCGGAGCCGCACAGGTAGACCTGTTTGCCTCTCCGGAGTTGACCCAATGCCAGTTGTACTATTCCCTGACCGGGGGCACCCTCGGCATGGATGCACTGGCACACAGCTGGCCCCGGGACCTACGCAAGTATACGTTTCCCCCAGTGAGCCTTCTTGCACAGACACTGTGCAAAGTCAGGGAGGACGAGGAGAAGGTCTTGTTAGTTGCGCCCTACTGGCCCAACCGGACCTCGTTCTCCGAACTAACTCTCCTTGCCGACAGCCCCTCCCTGGCCCATTCCTCTGAGGAAGGATCTACTTTTTCAGGGACGGGGCACTCCATGGCACCCGCGTCCAGACCTCTGGAAACTCCATGTCTGGTCCCTGGACAGGACGCGGACATTCTAGGCGTTCTGCCACAAGCAGTGGTAGACGCCATCACTTCCACTAGAGCCCCCTCTACGAGGCGCCTCTATGCGTTGAAGTGGAACCTGTACGTTGAGTGGTATTCTTCCCGCCCCAAAGACCCCTGAAGGTGTTCGGTTAGTGTCGTGCTCTCTTTTCTGCAAGATTGGTTGGAGCGAAGGCTGTCTCCCTCCACCCTCAAAGTGTACGTTGCAGCAATAGAGGCGTATCATGACGCAGTTAACGGTAAGTCCTTAGGGAAGCACAACCTAATCGTCAGGTTCCTCAGAGGTGCAAGGAGGCTAAATCCTCCTCGTCCAAACTTGGTACCCTCTTGGGACTTAGCTCTGGTGCTCAGAGCACTCCAGAGCCCTCCCTTTGAGCCTTTGCAGTCCATTGAGTTAAAGATCCTGTCCATGAAGACAGTACTCTTGGTTGCATTGGCCTCCATCAAGATGGTAGGGGACCTGCACGCACTTTCGGTCAGCGAATCGTACCTAGAATTTGGGCCAGGTAGCTCTCATGTTGTCCTGAGACCCTGGCCCGGATACGTTCCCAAGGTTCCCACCACTCCTTTCTGAGATCAGATGGTGAAACTGCAAGCGCTGCCTTCGGAGGAGGCAGACCCTCTGTCCTCTGTCCCGTCTGCGCTCTCCACGCCACTTAAAGCTTTAGGACCTCGGATACAGTTCTTCATCTGTTACGGAGGCCAGCAGAAGGGAAAGGCTGGGGCCGGTTGCATAAACAAAGACATTACGTAAATACTGTGTCTTAAAGGTGCAGTAAGCAATTTCTGAGAAACGCTGTTGAAAGTGGATCAGGCCGAGCACCACAACAAACTTGTAGCCAATCAGCAGTAGCTGCAGCAGTAGTCTATCATACACTCTAAAAAATAGTTTTTTTAAGATTATTGACACGTAGTAACAGTTCTATTTAGAACTGTATCGTTCTGAAGAACTCTTTATATGCTGAAATGGTTTAAGAAATGGTTTAAGAGTTTAAAATGAGTTAAGAGTTTAAAGAGTTTAGGGTTCTTTATTCCCGCCTTTTTGTTTTTCAAGGGCCCTATTTTAACAATCTGAGCGCATGGTCTGAAGCGCACGGCGCAAGTGCACTTAGGGTGTGTCTGAATCCACTTTTGCTAGTTTAACGACGGAAAATACAGCCCGTCCCTGTTTGTAATAAGTAGAGTGTATGAATGTTGTGCACCCGCCTATAGACGCATATTTCTAACGTGCCCTTTAAATAACACAAAAAATATTTTTTTTGTCTTTTTCAGACCAGCATGCCCATGGGTGAACAGATGGACATGATTGTATTAGATATTTAAACAATGTGGTGTTAGATGTGAAAACGATAACTGCGTCGGGCTGAAACTAGCAAAAACATTTGCGTCGCGTCTGGCGATGCATTGCACTCGGTGTATGATAGGGCCCTAAATCTGTAACTGTCAAAGCCACCTCATTACTGATGTTCTGGAGCTCAGCCATCCAATTACACAGACTGTCAACACACTCTCAACAGGCAAATTATTTCTTTCTTATAATATCTATACATTTTAACTTTCAAATTGTAACTGTTTTTTTTTTTTTTTACCAATCATGTCTTTTACTCTTTGTAGTTTAACAGAATATGTGTGACTAGCTCTGTTTAGGTAAGGACACTTATCTTTTCTTCTCCATGTTACATTTATGATCCATATTTTAATTACTTTATGCATAAACATACCAGGTCACAAAAAACATTAAGGCTATCATATGCCTTTGTCTCACTTTTAACATTGTAAAGGGCTCACATAATATCCATTTTTGCTCATTTTGGCCTAAATAATCAACTGGAAAAGTCACTGTAACTCTTAACTCAATTGTGTATTTCAGATGCTGTCACATCCCAATACCTCATCATCTGCAGAAAGAAACTGCCACACATGATGAAGGACTTACAGACAGAGGATTGAGATATTTCACTGGAACTTGGTCTTCTTTACATATATAGGTCCTGCCTATATAGGTCATTTATAGCACTTTTAAAGCATGGTTCTTTATGGAACCTTATAAAAATTGTTTTATTTAGCACCAAAAAGGGTTCTGCTATTGTAACAAGCCAAATTTAGTACTATTTAGAACCATTTTTCTGAAGAGTGTAGATATGTATACGTAGGTTCCGCATTCAACCGCTCCAGACACATGCGCCCGCCATCTTGGAACAGTCACTCACAGTAAGAATCTATGATTTCACAACATTGGGCAACATCTGTTTGTTAAAACTGCAGAGATTTAAATTCCTAAATAAATTTCACAGGTGAGAATGTGTTGGTTTGTGATTTTATATGTAATAACTCGATATTACAGGTTTATTATTATTACTTCATGTTGTTGTATTGTGTTAGTTCATCTGCTGAAATCTATTGCAAAAATAGATATTCATAAGCATCCAACTATGGTTGCAAATGCACAGTCAACTTGTTCCCAAATGTTCATGGACTGGATTTGACAATTCCAGTATGGAATTGATGACTGTGGATGACTTGTGTATAATGGCCCAACCGCTAATGAGGAATCCGGTCGGCTCCAGTTTTTTTATAATTTGGCACAAAGGCGAGTGTCCAGAAATGGCAAGCCGCTCAAAGTTTTCGGTTTTGTCTACTGTGTGGGATCATTTTGGATTTAGTGCTACAATATGACGGATAAAACCATGACAGTAAATGTGGGCACTGACAGTGACAAGAAAGCCTATTCTTTAAATTTGACAATAAGAGTTTTTGATCTCAGCTACAACTTGTTTAAGGCCAACAGTTGTAAACTTTTTTACTAATAGATTAAAAGCATGTTGAAATTGAACATGTATCAGAATCTTGTTCTATCAGAATCTCACAGATTTAATTTATGATTGTCAGTGTCACAATAATGTGTCTATTCCTAAAATCAAGCTGCCTCATTCTTTCAGTTTTTTGATTACACGACCTTGAGAATAATCTCTATATATATATATATATATATATATATATATATATATATATATATATATATATATATATATATATATATATATATATATATATATATATATATATATACTGTAAATGGTAGATTATAAGGCTATATATTTGATGCTGATGTATGGTATTTCTAAAGTGTTAAAAGGAAAATAAAAAAATTACAAAAATTAACAATGTATGTAGCTGTGATACAAACCGAACTGAGGATTTTGTGAAGAGTTCCACCCTACTATATATACATCTATGCCAGACCTTCAGATTGATGGAAGAAATTCTGGAATCCATAACAGTTCTCATTGGCCAAGGACCTCCCAGAGGCCATCTGATTGGCATGTAAAGCAACCAATCACAGTTTGTTTTGTTTAGGGGTGTGAAAATGTAACAATGTCCCTACAATAACAGACTGGTGTGCAAAATTCTTATACATTAAAGATACATATATTAGACATATTAAAGAGTCTATAACAAACTTCACATACTTCTGAAAATCCAGCTTTAGTTGATTCTGATAAACGCTTATTACAGTAGTAAACACGACGGCTTTTCTCTTCTGTGAGGGGGTTTAGCATTGGAGTGGCTTTGTTTCCAGGTGGACCATTAAAGAACGCAACTTCTTGTACGATTTGTCTATACTGCAGTGGTGGGTAAGTTTTAGGGGCAGGGGGTTAGGAGTAGTTCATTCGAACGAAATCATATGAATTGACCGACTTGTCAAATACGTACGATTTAGCAAAAATCATATGAATTTGTACGAGTGAGGTTATACAAATTCGTATGAATTAGCCACCTCGTAAAATACGTACAAATTGCCGTGAGATCGAGTTGGACACACACGTCTCCCGGAAATCCTGTAGAATTCATCAGATGATGACTTTGAAACTCCTGAAGTGTTTTCAATTTTATGTGCCATGTGCATCAAACTGAGATTTCATGAGATTCATGAGATTAATCAAGGGGTAATCAGTTTTACTTTTTGGTATCAAATTAGACCAATCTACATTTTTATGTACCTGACTTAAAAAAAGTTATGAACAGTCTTGAAGAAAAAAATGTGATGACTAACTTTTAAGACTAGTCTTAGCAGTTTATGCAGATGTTTGGTTTGCTTGTTTTGAAAAAGAAAAGAAGGGACAAGCAGAAATCGATTTTTGTGATAATCAACATTACACCACAAATGTTGTCGATTGGGCTTGACTCGTACTGAACCCAGAATGTTCATATGTCCATGAAAAGTTGTGCTAATAACCACGTCCTCTTTAACAGTGTAGTCCGTGCACAGGCTACATCAATACCAGAACACAAATCTGCTCTATTGATGTGGCAGCTAGGAAAAGTGAAAGGGAAACGGAGACCTGTCATTGGGACTTAACATAAAAGTAGCAAAATTGAAATAATTCAGTTTGGCTTTTATTAGGAAATAAAGCAGTGTGAGTCAGACTGTGTGTGCGACAGAGAAAAATAACACAGGTGTCAATGAACTCAGAGGCAGCAGCTAAAGTGTCAAGAAGGGTTCACTACAGAAATAGAACACTAAGACTACTGCAGCATGCAAATTAATTGATAATGGAGCTTTAGTAGCATGCTAGCACAGCCCGTGTTATCTTTTAAGAAAACAGAAAGGTAATCATAGTTTTATTAATCTCTGTGGGGCATTTGCATAGATTGCAGCTCGCTTTCTCCAGTGAATTCCATGTTCCAGCATGGGGGCACTTAAGCTTGCCATTTTAACGGTAACCTAATGGGTGAAGATAAATGACCTCTACTTTTTGAACTTGGCCACACTGCCTTGGGCAAGTGGGTAAAGTTGTCTCCAACAACTGTGTGTCCTTGTTTTTCTCCATGGCAAGCAGTTCAGTTTATGGTTGGACTCATACTTTTGTGCGGTTGCTAAATCATCCTTATAAATTAAACAGCAGGTGCTAATTGAGGAAGGGAAAAACGCACCCATAATTATTAGCATCCAGCAGAGACACATGTCGGAGTACAGACATCGGATGCTCTGCTGGCTTGACAAATAAAAACAAGCCCAAAGTAACTGCTGCCGTATGTTTCAGCAAATACGGGTTAAATTTTGAAAGGCATAGCATTTTCTTTATCACTTTTCTTCAAATAAGTGGATCTGCTATCTGCCTTTGTATTAGAAGTAGTGCAAGACAGATATGAAGTGACACACCAATTTATGTGTTTCCAAAGCAGGAGCTGGTCATTTTTGCTGGTAAAGTTGATTGCACATTGTGGGATTGGATGTACCTTAACAACACAAACCTCTCAATCTATTGTACTCTGTCGTCAGTATAAACTGATTTAAAGAACATCTGGTTTTCAAAGTGTGCCTAATGATGTCACATTCATCTTACTCTAAATGGCTTAAGTGCATGTAATTATATTTTTAATTAACCATGAATCTGTTTCTGTCAATTGCAGCAATTTGTCATTTTCTTATGAAAAATACAGTACAGTGTGAGACGGGAGGCATTCAGTCAAATTAAATAACATATCTATTTCCTCGGATTGGTTTAGATTTTCTTTTATGTTTGACAGTGGAAAAATTTAATAGGTCCTCGTCAGTTTTAGCTGCTGCAGCTTCTGAGGTTTCATAGTAGGTGGCAATTTGATTGCCTAAATTGCCTTTTCTTCCCGTCGTGTTCAAAATGCAAAACCAACTGTAGTACATTGAAATAAAAGATACCCTACTAATTAACATAATCTTTTAACGCATCAATTGACACTTTTGTCACTTTCCCAAATGGAAGCATATGTATTGACTTCAGTGATGAGTAGCATGCATCAGTCAGATAGTCGTTCTGTCTCCTTGATGCTCCTTTGATAGTTTTTTTTTTTTTTCGATGGATCGCTAATTCCTCATTAAAAATGATGAGCTTCTTCATTACCTTGCTTTTGAAAAGGTTACCCCTTAGCCCAGAGGAGCAGAAGGGAGTCCTTCGCCTCAACCTGACAGCTTTCTCCCAGGTTTGCTCATATTGATCTGGGACTTCAGGTTGCCTTTCCTCCATTTGAACCCAATGTGGTGTCTGCAGTGCGGCATACTAAAATGATGTATAATCAATGATTCATAGCACCAACCTGGCTTGTGCAAAGCCATCAAAATTATACAGTACTGTAGGAGCTGACTTCATGCTGAAAAGACCTGGGCCCATCGACAAATGTGGATAAAAGGTGGATAAAATGTGATTCTTGGTCCATGTTAAGGTATGGTTTAACAAGAACAATAAAATATACACACAAAATGGGGAGAATATGTGCTATGTACACATTTATAATGCAAAGCCCCAGTTTTGTACACAAGTACATATGAAACACATAGAATACACTACTATCTACACAACTAAGTTTCTTTTACTCACCAAGGCTGTGTTTACTTAAACATACAGTAATATTGTAAATGTAAAATGAATGTAAATATTAATACTGTTACTATCTATCTATCTATCTATCTATCTATCTATCTATCTATCTATCTATCTATCTATCTATCTATCTATCTATCTATCTATCTATCTATCTATCTATCTATCTATCTATCTATCTATCTATCTATCTATCTATCTATCTATCTATCTAGAGACACTGCTGCTTTTAAGGTCTCCAGTCTTAAGTCAAGTTCTCTAACGATTAATGTGTTATATACAGATAAAATGTCTTTATTGTGAGAGTTCTGACACATGGTAGAACTACAAACATCTGTATCGAAAATAGAATTGTCCTTGAGGATGAAAAATCAGTTCATTCTTATTTCAGCTACTTGTGTGGGAGAGGCGTAATTGAAAAAGTTAAGTTGTTGGACTAGTTTGTAACACACTGTAGTGTGTGTGTGTGTGTGTGTGTGTGTGTGTGTGTGTGTGTGTGTGTGTGTGTGTGTGTGTGTGTGTGTGTGTGTGTGTGTGTGTGTGTGAGAGAGAGAGAGAGAGAGAGAGAGAGAGAGAGAGAGAGAGAGATTTAGTCTCGTAAATTGAATCAGGTCAACTGTATCATCAGGAATACAATTTAGGCCATTATATCTCTATTCTTTGCCATTGGACAGAGGGGCAAAATAGCTCTGTAATGGCTAGAAAATGATGCAGAAAGCAAGGGGCATGAAGACTCTAGACACGAGTTGAAATAGTCAAGTACAAACAGATATAATTCCTCCTCAACCTCTTTAATCATTTTGCCTCATTTTAACAAAGAATCCATTAATAATGTCATGGATATTTAGACTGTGCTTTGATGAATGAGATCCTGCCCTCTCTGTCTGCTGGGATTCCCATCCTCTTCTGAAACCCTGAATTAATACAATATTGCCGCCTGCTCTCAAAAGGACTTCACACATACCAGTATTAATTACAAGTGCGAAATGACTTTGTTCATCAATCAAATAATTTTCCTCATCTTGTCAAAAGCAATGCCGTCACACTATGCATGAAGCCCCCTCTGCTTTGTTAACAGCGCTATTGTTTTGACAGAGAGTGAATGGAAAGCAGCTGCCTCTTGTTCGCTTGGTCGTCATAAGCTGCACAGCCACCCTGCTGAGACAAAGTTCACTTAAAACCCCCAAACAGAGCGGAAACAAATTATTACATCAAGGTAGATTAATAGCACGTGTTACGGAATAATCATTGCTGCTTTCAATGCAAGAGAATGCTTGAAGATTTTACAGATCAGCTTTTCCTGTATTCAGTGAGCTAAAGGCCAACTCAGATTGCAGATCATGATGGTCTGTTTCTTGGATGTGACTATTTAAGGGCCTGATTCACGAAAATTGTTTGCCATTTTTATTTGCGTTACTTCAGCGCAAAATTTCCCTTATTTGCAAACCACCTGCTATCCACTACATTTAAAATGTTTATTTATTTAGAGGCTTTTTTTTTTAATTTTTTTTTATATATGATGTGTGCAAGCTCCTCTCCTTGTTGAACTTTTTTTTTTTTTTAGCTTACACATTAACCTTTTATCTTCTAACTCCTTCAGTATTTGCAGTACGGCTTGTTTTACCTGTTTTGGCTGTTTTTGCTCAAAGTCAAAAATGAGAATCATGAAATCAAAATGTAACTTCTTTTTTTTTTTTTATGTAATATTGCAGTATTTATCATAAATTACTTATCCGTGCACATCATTATTTGGGGAATCATGTGCCTTGGTTAATCTTTACCCAAAATAACTCCCTCCACCTGAATCTCTTTTCTTCTCTAATGACATTTTTACTTGTGTGAGGGCAGGACAACCTGTGACTCACATGAGATCACAGAAATAGCAAACCACAACCATTCAATTCCCAGACAAATATGTATTGGGAGAGAATGCATTGAGAACGCTCAGATATAGGGGAGAGCGGGGCACAACCTAACGCTTTTTGACTGTCTCAATTTGTGTAAATCCACTTGGGGTTCAGGGTATTTATTTTTTCCCACATTAATTTCACACGTCTAGTACAATGATGTGGTTTTGTTTCATTAATACGGTGTATACTTTTTTCTTGATTGACCCCGAAAGAATGGGAGTGAAATGTGACAACATGCCCCATAGACAGGGTACATTGTAACATCACCAAATGACAGCTTAAAATGTTATCCGATCTAATCAAAAAATATCCATGACAAACTAAAATATTTTGTCAATAAAATACAATTACTATTATTTTTAAAAATATTTAATTAAATTAAAATTTAATAAAAATAAATAAAAATTTGAGTTTGACAAACACACCGCTAAATAGAGCTATACAGCTTAGTTCAAAACATAATAATAATGATTAATTTCTGAACATTGACTCTCAGCTATAATTCACCCTTTTCTCATGGTTATTCAAAAGAATTCATAAAAGTATAGAATATAATAGTGTAGTTCTAATAGGGGCTCATTGTAACGCAGTGTTATAACGCACCCCACCTGCACAACTGGGATTTAAACCGGCTCGTGTCTTCTGCTGTTAGATCAACATTAAAGAACCATCTCAACTGTTAAATAACAGATATAAGATTACAATAATATCAGATTTGTCTTATTTTACATAAACACAAAATATAAACTTAAGAAATTAACTTTTGCTATGGTTAATAAATGTTCAGTGATATCTTCCAAAGATTTCTTCATTTTGGCGCAATATTTTCTCTAAATAATGTTACTATTGGCATACTAGTTACGATATGGCAACTAGTAAATACACAAAGTTTCGTCATCCTGGCACATGTGGAAAGTGTTAAACCATGTGTGCTACAATTAACCCCACGTTAGGTTGTGCCCCGCGCTCCCCTACGTCACAATAAGGAAGAAAAGACTTTTGCAGCTTCTGTTTCATGCTTGCTTTAATTGCAGGCAGAGCGATGAAAATAAATGTAGCCATTTGTGTAAAACAAATGGGTTAACACTTTACAAGGTAACACTTTAGAATACTGTTCCTTCATTAACGATGAACTACACAGTAACACATTATTAACATTCTAGGTACTCCTATTAATTAACAAGAAACTCTGATTAATGAATTAGTAAGTAATAACTCTCAGTTGAATGATGCAGTTCACTATTAGCTAATCAGTAACTATAATGTGTTTGCCTTATTCTTCCAGATAATAACTACTATATAGAGGTTCATAATTAATATGTTTAATGTATAATTAATTCTAAAGTAAAGGTAATGATAACCCACTAGTAATGACAAGTTTGGTGTTACCAAATCCTTCAGAAGGAATTACTAATTATTTGGATCCGTATTCTAATGTGAAAAACACGATAGCTATCTAGTAATGACTGAAGTCCTTGTAAGCTTTTAAGATCTTTGTACATTTTTGTATTTTTATTTTTATTTTTATTTTTTTGTATTTTTTTTTTTTTACTCTCATTATAATCACAATATAGCAAATAAAAATTTGCCTGAAAAACAGCTCTAACAAGCCAATAGTGTCATTATTCAGGTCAAGTCAGCACAGTATCGAATAACAGTTTTTATTTTTTTATTTATTTATTTTTTTTTGTTGCTAACAAGCATCGGTCAAAACTCTTCATAGAGTCTGCATTACCAACATGAATCTTGGCCAAACAGTGAATCTCATCTTCAAACCTCACTCCAAAACAAAACATTTAATATTTCTCAAAATAAGCTTGTTCCACCATAACATTCTCATTCAGAATATACATGTAATTCATTACACACTGACCTCAAAAACACTAAACATCAATCTTAATGGTACATATTAGAACTTTTTGAAAAGGTACCATCCCAGTGACAGATTTTGTACCTTTTTTTTTTTTTCTGAGAGTGTAGGATAAAAATAATATATTTTCATTTTAATGACTGTATTAATGAATGAGAAATGCAGCTTTTCTATATCTTTACATATAGTAATTTATTTGCAAAAAAAGTAAATAGGACAAGCACTATGCAAAATGTATGGAATGGATGTACAGTACTGTATTGTCTGGAGAAAGCAGGCTTAGGCACAGATCTAAATACAGGGTTTTTAATAAAGAAACAAGTATACAATTGAAAAGCAACACAGATAACAAGGAACAAAAGTCACACCAGGGTCCAGGTTGGTGGTGGAGCAGAGGCAGACCAGGGGGAGGGATGGTGGGCCAGGTCCGTGGAGAGGAAGAGGGCCGGGAACAGAGGCAGAGTGGGTTGCCACGGCAGAGCAAATGGCCAGGGCAGAGCAGGTGGCCAAGGCAGAGTAGTTGGCCAAGGTGACACTGGAGAATACCACAGCGAACCAGATGAGACTGTAGATGATGGAGCACATGACCACCATAGCAGTGCAGCCGGGACAGCGGAGCAGTCAGAGCTGGTGACCACCTTGGAGTAGTCAGAGCTGGTGACCACCTTGGAGCAGGCAGAGCTGGTGACCACCCTGGAGCAGGCGGAGCTGGTGACCACCCTGGAGCAGGCAAAGCTGGTGACCACAACGGCAGAGCAGACAGAGCTAGTGACCACCATGCCAGAGCTGAAAACCACTTATAGGGAGACTGGAGAACTTAGAATGGCTTCTTTGGCTGAGATGAAACAGTCTGAGAGTTATGGCCTCCATGGTCATAATGGGGCAGGCAGGAAGGACCTCCTTGTTTTTTTTTAGAGCAAACAAGAAGATCAGGATCAGCCTCTGTGGCCATAACGGAGCCATGAGGGAGCACAGTGAGTTCAGAAACTACCTCCATGGCCATAACGGGGCAGGCAAGGAGTTTAGGGATCACCTCTGTGGTCATTACAGACAAAATGGCTGTTGCCGTCACAAAGAGCACTGAGGACAATGGATCATCCTCTGGGACAGACAGTGCAGATGTTGGCAGGCTGGAAGGCAATATGGCCGGCGGGCTTTAGAGTGCTGGACTGGGAATTCCAGCTGCTCGTGCAGGCATCATCAGTGGATCCGCCACGCTGGTTACTAGTCTCGTCTGCCCCAAGATGGATCTGGTGGCAGGCATGATGGCTGGGGACTGGTAGCCATGGCTGTCAGAGCTTGGGTCGTGGGGCAGAAAGTAACATAAATGTCCGACCAAGATTAAGGAAACATATGAGGGTGGTACTGTGAGGGTTGAGGGTTCTGCCTTTATCTGCCACTATTCTTTCACCACCAATGTGTCTTCATTGATCCATGTTTCCAAACAAAATCATTCTGAAGCCATCACTATTTTGAAAAGAAAAGAAAATAGGACACCTGGGTCGGCTTTTAGCTGAAATTGCAATCAGTTGTGTTTGGAATAATTATTTATTGTAAATGTTCTGCTAAGATTTTAAGATGCTAAGATAATGGATGGATGGATGGAAGCAGTGTGTTAGCATTCGAAAAATGTACTACAAATATCAACACTCACTCCCAACTAATTTCTCCCAGTTCATTTTTCATTTTTCAAATTTTAACGCACAGGGTACCCCTTTAGCATAATTTGTGTAGACCATTGATTTCAGTTGTTTGCCCAATGCGTCAGAACAAGACACATTTAATTCTTTGCATTTGTAAAAGTAGACATGATTTTCTAAATATTTATAGGCTACTTCTATATTTTGGAACAACTAACCCCACTCCTAACCACAATTAACAGGCAAATAAAAGTACAGTCACAGGTATTTATTGCAAAAACTGACCAAAACTGTATAAAAGTATTAACTCATATTGCATTCCAAGTCTTCTGAAGTCATATGATATCTTCATGTCTTCACTTAATGTTTTAATCACTGAAATGATGATCCCACCACTCCGTGAACACACACTCAGTCATATCTCATTCAAAAGATACACCCTTTAGCATGACGCAGTTCGTCACGAGACACACGAGAACCAATGATATTTTACAATCAAAGCTGACTTAATGACGCAATTGGTCACAAAACATACGAGAGTCAGTGATCCACAAAAAAAACCAGGCAGGAGCAACACACACTAAATCTGAACATGACCGGACAGAGAATGAACGTGAGGGTACAACTTAAATAGGACCTCAAACAAGATGATTAATAGAACACAGTTGAACCAAAAAAAAACTCATAATGACGGTGACCATGGTAACAAAGGAGTGGTGGGAAAATAAAAAAAAGCAACACATGAATTACAGAATTAATGAAAACAAACTAAAAGTCCATGATAATGAAAAGCTTTATCTTTATAATCACTGAAGCTGTTCTGTGCAAACTTGTGGCAAATTTTGTGTGAGAATGCAATTCCAATAAAGCAAAAATGGAAGTGGAAATGGAAGTGATCTACTGGTGACACGCAAATTAGTGAACACAGGTGCAGCCGGATCATTTACATAATGACCAATGCAATCTACCAGAAGCAGCACAAATTAGCATCTGGTTTAAGGCATGCTTTTTGGCCAGTAAATAATGGCGCAAATACCAGTAAACTGATGAGTGCAAACCTTAGTAAATCACCTTGCATGATTCATTTAAATACTCTCCCATAAATCTTGTGCCTGAATGGGAAACTCCTAAAATACATATGCAAAAAGGTCAGCCACAAAAATAACCCTGTCCATGCCTTTTCAGCGCAAATTTTTCACTACGTGTCTTTAGTAAATCCTGACAGTAGTTCCCTTTCAGTCGATCACATTCGACATATGTCAGAACTGACCAACGAATTGGGATCTGTTTTCAGAGACCAATCTACTTCGAGTGATTAAAAACGAGCCAATGGACATTGGCATGCGGTTCACGCATTCCACGCACTGTGGGTATAAATATGGAAGTGGAAGTACCGCATATCGCTTTTAACCTCGGAGCCGAACGGTTTGCTGTATCAAGCTGTTTCTACGAAGAGTGTTTAAACGAGTCTTGAGGAGGATCGCTCTCTTACCGGGTGCGCTGGTGTGACGGCGCGAGTCAGTGAGTGGCCGCTGCAACATACACTTGTTCCTGTGTTGGTTGGCTGGGCGTTTCCATTCTTTGAGTGCTCAAACGCAGGCTTGCAATCGGACTGCTGTGAGCCGCAGCCATCTCCCTGAGTGCTTCAGAGCATTTCCTTCTAAAAGAGCAATACGGTTTGACCCTGCATCTTTTTCAAGATGTCATTCAAACTGTGTGTTTCTGGATGAGGTTGTTTCCTGTCCTCATTTGACGGCCACGATTTCTCTCACACATAAACATGTGAGATTGCGTTCGTGGGTGATTCATACTCACTCAGGGGAGTGTGATCACGTCGATGTGCAGTTCGTCTTACCTTTCTCATAAGGGTCTGTGTGCCATCAAGCGGCCGGCTGACAGTGCGGGTTGTCACGGCAACCCAGCACATCACTCGGTGCTCTAGATGCGCTGTCGAGACTATGAAACCTCAAACGGGGTTGAGTCCCTTTGCCTATTCCCCGATCTAGTTCCTTTTCTGGAAAAGGGCTACTTCGGCTAATAAGCCTTGGTGACCTGAGGTTTACAGTGGGGTTTCCCTGCCGGGTACATCCCCCTCGGGCCCCCACTCCTCTATCGCATCACAAGCATGCTGAGACTGTGTTTGTGGGTGGTTCACGTTCTCTCATGAGAACATCACCATGTCTGCGCGTTGTTCGTCTTGCCTTTCTCATAAGGGCTTGAGCGTTCACCGTACCATTCTGACGGCCACGCTCATGGTCTCACATGCCTGCTGGTAGCTTACAGATGGGATTGCTGGTTCTTAAAAAAATGGGGACCTAGCGTTTCATTTGGGGCTCTGGCAGAGGACAGATGTCAATTGCTGCATCGGAGAGAGGGAAATATGGAACACCAAAAGGGCCATAATCTGTATAAGTGTTTTTCGCTCTCTCGCTTCCCTCTGTCTTGCATGCATGAGGGTAGTCCCGACCCAGGGGTTATGCAGGAACTGCGTGCGGTGATGGACCTCGCTCTTCAGGTGACGAAAGTCACCGCATGCTCCCTGGGTCAGGCGATGTCCACACTAGTGGTCCAGGAACGTCACATGGGTCTAAACCTGGCAGATATGCTTGAGCCCGACAAAGTTCGGTTCCTCAACGCCCCTGTCTGTCAGGCTGGCCTCTTCAGCGATGCCGTCGAGAACTTCGCCCAGCAGTTCTTGGTGGCCCAGAAGCAGATGGAGGCGTTCAAAAAAAAAATCCTGCTCTCGGGGAGGCGGTTTCCACGCCCCTCCCTTCCCCAGAGGAGGACTGGGGGGAAACTAGGTTTCGGTCCTCCCACTGGCTCTCCGGAGTCCAGCGGTACCCACATTCTCAAAAAAAGAGCAGTTTCCTCCCTTCCTGGGCCCCGAGAGGGTCAGGTTGGCAGTGTGTGATGCCCCCTGGCCTTGTCACTCTTTTTCTCCCCTCTCCCCCTCGCCAGGGGGCAGCAGTGTGGGCATCGAGGATGCCACCAGGCCTTCTCACCCACACTCTCCCCCACCCTGGAATACTCAGTCAACACTCTGGGCAACCTCCAGGCCTCCCGAGTCGGGTCTGAGTATTCCACTTTCCTGCCTCTCCCCGGCAGGGGGCAGCAGAGTGAGCACCGAGGATGCCACCAGGCCTTCTCACCCACACTCTGCTCCACATTGGAATGCTCAGACAACACTCCAGGCCGCCTCCGGGCTTCCCGAGTCAGGTCCGAGCATTCCATTTCGCTGTCCCACCCCGGGTACGTCTGTTGTTCCCGCTTGTTCGGTCTCTGGGGCCTGGCTAGAGCTCCCCAGGCCATCTCGCTGGCTCATCCATACAATCAGACTCGGCTACGCGAAGGACACTATCGAGCCAGTTCCTCCAGCCAATATGAAGTCAGGGTTCTACAGCCCCTACACTATGGCACCTGCGTCCAGACCTCTGGAAACTCCATGTCTTGTTCCTGGACGGGACGTGGAGGATCTAGCTGGTCTACCACAGGCAGTGGTAGACACCATCACTTCCGCTAAAGCCCCCTCTATGAGGCACCTCTATGCGTTGAAGTGGAACCTGTTCGTTGAGTGGTGTTCTCGCCGCAAAGACCCCTGAAGGTGTTCGGTTAGTGTTGTGCTCTCTTTTCTGCAAGACGGGTTGGAGCGAAGGCTGCCTCCCTCCACCCTCAAAGTGTACGTCACAGCAATAGTGGCTATCATGACGCAGTTGACGGTAAGTCCTTAGGGAAGCACAAACTAATTGTCAGATTCCTCAGGGGTGCTAGGAGGCCAATTCCTCCTCGTCCATTATATTACATTACATTACATTTAGTCATTTAGCAGACGCTTTTATCTAAACGACTTACAAATGAGAGCAATAGAAGCAACTAAAAACAGTCAAGGGCAACAATATGCAAGTGCTGTAATAAGTCTCAGTTAATCTAGCACACATAGGGCAGAATAATTTTTTTATTAAATAGACAAACAGAAAACGAAAAGAGTGATAAGTGCTATTCTTTATTGGTCATGTGCTGCTGGAAAAGATGCGTTTTAGTCTGAACAAGCAAGTTTAGGTATGTTGCTGCAGAGCCAGTGATTGCCTTGTAGACGAACACCAGTGCCTTGAATTTGATTCGAGCGGCTATTGGCAGCCAATGCAGACTGATGAAGAGAGGCGTGACGTGTGCTCTCTTCGGCTCATTAAAGACCACTCTCGCTGCTGCTTTCTGGATCACTTGCAAGGGTTTGATAGTGCATGCCGGAAGGCCCGCTAGAAGAGCATTACAGTAGTCCATTCTGGAGAGAACAAGAGCTTGTACCAGGAGTTGTGTGGCCTGCTCTGATAGGAAGGGTCTAATCTTCCTAATGTTGTATAAGGCAATCGGCAGGACCGGGTTGTTGCAGTGATGTGGTCAGTGAATTTTAGCTGATCATCAATCACAACTCCAAGGTTCCTGGCTGTCCTGGATGGAGTTATGGATGATGAACCGAGCTGAATGGAGAGAGTATGGTGAAGTGCTGGGTTGGCTGAGACCACAAGGAGTTCTGTCTTTGCCAGATTGAGTTGAAGGTGTTGTTCCTTCATCCAGGCAGAAATATCTGTCAGGCAGGCAGCAATACGAACACCAACTGTGGGATCATCTGGTTGAAATGAGAAATAGAGTTGAGTGTCATCAGCTTAGCAGTGATAGGAAAAGCCATGTTTCTGGATGACAGATCCCAGTGATGACATGTAGATGGAGAAGAGAAGTGGTCCAAGCACTGAGCCCTGGGGAACTCCAGTAGCTAGATGATGTGACTTAGACACTTCACCTCACCATGACACCCTGAAGGACCTACCTGAGAAATAAGACTTGATCCACTGGAGAGCAGTTCCTGAGATGCCCATCTTCACGAGAGTTGACAGGAGGATCTGGTGGTTAACTGTGTCAAAAGCTGCAGACAAATCCAGTAGGATGAGTACTGTGGATTTTGAAGCTGCCCTTGCCTGTCTCAGTGCTTCAGTAACCGAGAGCAGGGCAGTCTCAGTCGAGTGGCCGCTTTTGAAGCCGGATTGGTTGTTGTCCAGGAGGTTGCTCTGTTCAAGAAACATAGAGAGTTGGTTGAACACAACCCACTCAAGTGTTTTTGCAATAAAAGCAAGAAGGGATACTGGTCTGTAGTTTTCTATAAGTGCTAGATTCAGAGAGGGTTTCTTAAGCAGTGGGGTTACCCAAGCCTGCTTAAATGCTGTGGGAAAGGTCCCGGTGTGAAGAGAGGTATTGACAATGTGAGTGAGTGCAGGAGTAATTGAAGAAAAAATGGCCTGAAGCAGGTGAGTGGGGATAGGATCAAGCGGACAGGTAGTGGGGTAGTTGGAAAGGATGAGTTAGAAGATTTCTGCTTCAGAGAGCATAGAGAAGGAGGGGAGCATGTGTGTGTTGGTTGTTGAGATGTGTGTCAGTTTGTGGTGTGGAAAATTGTCTGCTGATGGATGAGGTTTTGTTTGTGAAGAATGATGCAAAGTCATCAGCTGTAAAAGTTGATGACAGAGTTTGGGGGAGGAGGACAAAGAAGAGAGGAGAATGTTTTGAAGTGTGCGAGAGTCAGAGCAGTTGTTGATTTTGTTGTGATAGTATGTAGTTTTGGCAGTGAAGACATTTGCAGAGAAAGAAGCGAGAAGAGACTGATATAAGATAAGGTCAGTAGAGTTCTTCGATTTGTGCCAGTTCCTCTCTGCCGCCCTGAGTCCAGAGTGATGTTCACGGAGAACATCAGACAGCCAGGGGGCAGAGGGGGAGGTGCGGGCTGGTCTGGATGAAAGGGGGCAAAAGCTGTCTAAGCAAGATGTTAGAGTGGAGCAAAGAGTGTCAGTAGCACTGTTAGTGTCCAGTGCTGAGAACTGAGACAGTGGCGGAAGTGAGGATGAAACCATAGTGGATAGGCGAGAGGAGGAGAGCGAATGTAGATTACGCCAAAAGGTGATCTGCGGATTAGTGTGTGTTGTGTCAGGAGTCAGTATGAGGTTAAGAGTGATGAGGAAGTGGTTGGAGGTGTGCAATAGAGTAACTAAAGTGTTGTCTGTGGAGCAGTAGCGTAGATAAGGCCCAAATGGTTACCTGATTTGTAAGTAGCCGTAGTAGACACTCGCTTAAGGTCAAATGAGGTGAGTAGAGAGGTGAAATCTGCAGCCTGGTGTTTCTCAAGGTGGATGTTGAAGTCACCAAATAGTACCAGGGGAGTGCTATCTTCAGGAAAGTTGGAGAGTAACATATCCAACTCCTCCAGGAAGTTACCCAGTTGACCTGGCAGGCAATAAACAACTACAACATGGATTTTAGCAGGGTGAGTGATAGTGATTGAGTGTGATTCAAATGAACTGTTGCCAGATAGAGATGTTATGGACTCAAATTTCCAATCATTTGAGATGAGCAAACCAGTACCTCCACCCCTCCCAATCGGGCGAGGGGTGTGAGAAAAAGTGAAATTATTTGAGAGGGCCACAGGAGTGGCCGTGTCCTCTGGTTTGATCCAGGTCTCAGTTAGGGCCATGAGACTGAGATTTGAATGAGCGGCGATAGATTTACAGCAGACTGGCAATTCCAGAGACCAATTGGAATGGACAGTAAAGTGGCAGAGGAAATCTGTACCATAAGCAGATTATTAGGATTACGGCGTCTTGAATACACAGAGCGTGATTTATGGGTGGTAGCAGAGATTTGAAAGCACATGGTGAATGCGAGTCAGAGAAATAAACAGATGAAAACAAGCTAAACAAAAGGGGTTAAAGTGAAAGGAAAGCTATACTCAAGTGCCTTGTCGGTGTCCTTGCTCAAGTGGAGTCGCACAGAGTAGAGTCGCTGGTCTTTACACTCTTCGGTCTTCACACGAGGGCTGCCGCAGAGTACCACTCTATTTATATACACTCGTTATTGAATACAGCAGGCCACGCCTCGTCGAAACTGTTCCCTCACGCAAGACCACGTGAACAAACACTACTTCACCACACAGCACACTACACAAACAAACGTTCTAAATAACAGCTGATCTAGAAAACAATGAGAAAAATTATAGAATACTCACACAGTCGTTGCCTTTCCTGTTGATCGAATGCCTCTCTCTAACTGAATGTAAACAATGCAATGCTAGTATACCACGCTGGCTTAGGCCACGCCTCGTCGAAACTGTTCCCTCATGCGAGACCACGTGACCAACACGTGAACAAACGCTACTTCACCACACAGCACACTACACAGACAAACGTCCTAAATAACAGCTGATCTAGAAAACAATGAGAAAAATTATATAGTACTCACACAGTCGTTGCCTTTCCTGTTGATTGAATGCTTCTCTCTGTCCAAACTCGGTACCTTCTTGGGACATAGCTCTGGTACTCAGAGCACTCCAGAGCCCTCCCTTTGAGCCTTTGCAGTCCACTGAGTTAAAGATCCTGTCCATGAAGACTGTACTCTTGGTTGCACTGGCCTCCATCAAGAGGGTAGGGGATCTGCACGCACTTTCGGTCAGTGAATCGGGCCTAGAATTCAGGCCAGGTAACTCTCACATTGTCCTGAGACCCCGGACCGGATACGTGCCCAAGGTTCCCACCACTCCTTTCCGAGATTAGGTGGTGAACCTGCAAGCGCTACCTTCAGAGGAGGCAGACCCAGCCCTATCTTTGCTCTGTCCCGTCCGCACTCTCCGCGCCTACGTGGACCGAACTCAAAGCTTTAGGACCTCAGAACAGCTCTTCATCTGTTACGGAGGCCAGCAGAAGGGAAAGGCTGTCTCCAAGCAGAGGTTAGCCCATTGGATAGTGGATGCTATTGTCTTGGTGTACCAGTCCCAAGACGTGCCTTGCCCATTCGGGTTGTGAGCACACTCGACTAGGAGTGTGACTTCCTCTTGGTCATTGGCTCAAGGCGCCTCGCTGACAGATATATATAGAGCTGCGGGCTGGGCGACACCTAACATGTTCGCTAGATTTTATAGCCTCCATGTAGAGCTGGTATCTTCCTGTGTACTCGCCCCAGTGGCCAGAAGCGCTAAGAGCCTGTTCTAGTATCTGCTTGCAACACCATTCCCGCCCCCTGGGCTGGATACGTGTGTTTATTGTCTCCAGTTATGTTCCCCATAAATGGCTAGCCCTGTCGAGCTCCTCCGTCACCCCTTCGGTGTCAGACGTTGCGGCCGTCTGATGCCAGGCCTGCACCCGTATGCTTTTGGAACGTGTGTGTAGGCTGGGTATCCATATGTAGCGGTTCCCCTGGCAACCACATATGTGTATTCTCCACGGTACCAGCTACCCTACTCGGCTAGCCCTGTGTCTTTCCCTTGACAGAGCCTGCTTTGTCATCTCTGGAGGTGTTCTTTCCACCCTGGGTCCAGGTTGGAACCACCCCAGAGACTGCCATATCTTGCACTACCCTGCTAGGTTAGTCCTTATGTGTAATCTGCCACCTCTCCTTCCATTGAAGGACGTGGCTCCGTAGCGTTCCATCTCCCGAGATGGGCACACTTTCCCAGCGTTATCCAATAGTCACTCTGAGTGGGTCTTGCAGGAACAGCAGTGACTGTCCTTCCCTGTTGGGAGCCCTGACTCCCACTCCAACATAGGAGTGGTCCAGCGAGCTCAGGCAGGGCGTCAGTTCCAACGTACATCTCAATTCCCTCCTTCAGGGAACGAGGGTTACATATGTAACTGAGACATTTTTTTTAATGTCAAAAAAGGGTTTGCGTTGGTGCAAGCTGTTAATCTGGCCCATTGAGTGCAAAACTGACTAAATTTCACAGTTAATATTTGATTTACTTTGTGTCCGCTTTGCTTGTTATGAGAGGATTTGTGTGCATGTAAAACTTAATACATTTTCTCTAAACATAAGCTCATTCAGCGTTTTGAGCGATATTGAGCAGATTCTCACTACCGGTAACTTAAATTTGATTGGTGATTATTTTCAACAGAACTGCCTGCGATTGTCAATACTAAATGCTGCAAAATCATATTTTGCACCGCTGTTGAACTCATGTGACACAAACATAACAACCAGATCACTTTAATTTACTCTCTTTTTCTCTTTTATTAAACAATTACAAATGATATGTTACACATAGTAATATTACTCAGTTGATCCTGCAATAAAAATATTACTTTGCTGTAACAAATGAGCTCAAAGGGAAATATTAATAATTAATCATAACTCGTTAAATATTTGGATCAATTAACTGAATTAACTTAATGTAACTGAATTAATATTAATAATACATTATTAAATAACTCTTCTTAGTTTATAGCTATGATCGATTTGTTAGTGACAATTTATAAGCAGACCATCAAATAAACAAAGTTTATTTAACTAAAACATGAAAACATAACTACACAAATCTACACAAACATACACACGAGCACACATACATGGGTAGAATGGAAAGTGAAAGTGGCTGAAAAAACGGATCAGCACAGAGGTATGAAAAATAATCTAAAACGTCTCGGTTACGTATGTAACCCTCGTTCCCTGAAGGAGGGAACGGAGACGCCACGTCGGAGTACCGGCGAATAGGAATCTCGCTTGCAGAGCCAATCTACTTCGAGTGTAACTAAAATGAGCCAATGCACATTGGCATGCAATGATTGCACCAGGTGCTCATGCCACGCTGTGCGGGTATAAATGAGACACAGGTGATTGCATCAAATTAGCCTTTTGCTGAGGAGCCGAGTAGGTAGGCAGGCACCCCAGCAGGGTACAGAGGACATGGCAGCGGGGCGTGGCATCTCCGTTCCCTCCTTCAGGGAGCGAGGGTTACATACGTAACGGAGGCGTTCCTATTCAGTCGGTCACTCTCGGCGCCACGTCGGAGTACCGGCGAATAGGAATCCCTACCAAAGTGCCATGGCCTCTGCCCCTTCCAGTGCCCAGTGTGAGCCACCTGAGCTCTCTTACCTGATGAGACGGGGCTCACACCAGGAAGTCCATCACTGCTGTTCCGCATGACCCTGTTCAGTGATTATTGGATGACACTGGGAAAGCGTGCCTAGAAAAGGGGCCGCTGCGGAGCCCACATCGTACCCGGAGGAGTTATGTGGAGTACAAAGCTGAGCCGTAGCCCGCAAGGGAGGAGGGGGCTCAGTCCCGGTGACGGGAAGGCTCTCCCCAAGGGAAAGACAAGGGCTTCCCATAGGAGCGACCGTGGAAGAAAATATGGGATCCCGTAGGGTCACTCATATAACCCCAGCCCATTACCGGTTCTCAAGGATTCAGCGGCAGGGGCCTGATGCCCGGCGTCCGCGACGTCCGGCACCGAGGGTGATGGAGGACTCACAGAGTTTGCTTCTGGAGAATAAGAGCGCGGAGCGCAGCAAGCCGACAAGAGCCGGGCCTCTCAGTGCTTCTACCCGTTTGAGGTGAGAACACAGGAGGAGACCGGCTCTACACGTAGGCTATAAAATCTAGCGAACGTGTTGGGTGTCGCCCAGCCCGCAGCTCTACAGATGTCTGACAGCGAGGCGCCACGTGCCAGCGCCCAGGAGGATGCAACACTTCTAGTAGAGTGTGCTCGCACCCTGAGCGGACAGGGCACACCTTGTGCTTGGTAAGCCAAGGTGATGGCATCCACTATCCAGTGGGCCATCCTCTGCTTGGAGACAGCCTTCCCCTTCTGCTGGCCTCCGTGACAGACAAAGAGCTGATCTGAGGTTCTGAAGCTTTGAGTTCTATCCACGTAGATCCGCAGAGCGCGGACGGGACAGAGCAAAGCTAGGGCTGGGTCTGCCTCCTCCGGGGGCAGCGCTTGCAGGTTCACCACCTGGTCCCTGAAGGGAGTGGTAGGAACCTTGGGCACATAGCCAGGCCGGGGCCTTAGTACCACGTGGGTATTACCCGGCCCGAACTCTAGGCACGATTCGTCGACCAAAAATGCCTGCAGGTCCCCTACCCTCTTGATGGAGGCCAATGCAGCCAACAGCAAAATCTTTAGCTCTGCTGACTGCAAAGGCTCGAATGGGGCATTCTGGAGTGCTCGGAGCACCAGAGCAAGATCCCAAGAGGGTATGGAGGGGGGGTCGAGGAGGATTTAACCGTCTCGCCCCCCTAAGGAACCTGACGACCAGGTCGTGCTTCCCAACCGACTTACCTTCTACGTGGTCGTGATAGGCGGATATAGCAGCAACATAGACCTTGAGGGTGGAGGGTGACAGCCTACGCTCCAACCCTTGTTGCAGGAAGGAAAGCACAGACACGATCGAACATCTTGGGGTCCTCGGCGAGAAGAACACCACTCGACGAACAGGTTCCACTTCGAGGCGTAAGCCTGTCTTGTAGACGGTGCGTGCGAAGTGATGGTGTTAACTACCTCTTGGGGTAAGTCACCTAGAACCTCCGCGTCCCGTCCCGGGCCAGACATGAAGCTTCCACACGTCTGGACGCGGGTGCCACAGGAGTGCCCCGTCTCTGAGTCAGAAGGTCCTTCCTCAGAGGAATCGGCCAAGGAGGGGCTGTCGCGAGGAGCATAAGTTCTGGGAACCAGGTCCGGTTGGGCCAGTACGGCGCCACCAACAGGAGCTGCTCCTCGTCTCTCCTGACCTTGCACAGTGTCTGTGCAAGTAGGCTCACTGGGGAAACGCATATTTGCGCAGCCCCTGGGGCCAGCTGTGCACAAGGGCATCCGTGCGAGTGTACCCTCGGTCAGCGAATAGAACCACTGGCAGTGGGACGTTTCTGGGGAAGCAAACAGGTCGACCTGTGCCATCCCGAACTGTCTCCAGATCAGCTGAACCACCTGGGGGTGGAGTCGCCACTCCCCTGGGAGCGCAGCTCGTGAGAGCTTGTCGGCCACACGGTTGCGCACACCAGGGACATGAATGGCCTGAAGCAACCTCAGACACTTCTGACTCCAGAGGAGGAGATGGCGGGCGAGTTGCGACATGCGACGGGAGCGCAGACCACCTTGTTGGTTGATATACGCAACGGCCGCAGCGTTGTCCGTGCGGACCAGTACATCTTTGCCCCGTAACCGCCCTTTGAGGCGGCTCAGAGCAAGATGTACTGCTAGCAACTCGAGGCAATTGATGTGCCAATGCAGGTGCGGGCCCATCAAACCCCTGACACTGCATGCCCGTGTATGCGTGGCTCCCCAGCCCATGGCAGAGGCATCCGTGAAAACCACAGTATGCCTGGACACCTGTTCCAGGGGCACTCCAGCCCGAAGGAACGAAGGGTCTGACCACGGACTGAAGGACTGGCGACAGGCCGGTGTGATGCTCACCCGGTGAGTGCCGCGTTGCCACGCCCATCTCGGGACTCGGCCGTGTAGCCAATGCTGAAGCGGTCTCATATGAAGCAGGCCGAGCGGCGTTACTGCCGCCGCGGCTGCCATATGCCCCAGGAGCCTCTGAAACCGTTTCAGTGGAACCGCCATCCTGCCCTGAAAGCGTGTTCAGGCAGTTCAGCATCGACTGGACATGCTCCTCTGTGAGGCGCGCTGCCTGCTCGACCGAATCCAACTCCATACCGAGAAAGAGATCCTCTGCCCGGGGGCGAGTTTGCTCCTTTCCCAGTTGACCCGAAGACCCAACTGGCTGAGGTGTCTGAGCACCAGGTCCCTGTGTTCGCACAACTGATCCCTGGACTGTGCTAGAATGAGCCAGTCGCCGAGATAGTTGAGGATGCGAACGCCCCGTTCTCTCATGGGCACGAGGGCCCCCTCCGTGACTTTCGTAAAGACATGGGGACAGGGCCAGCCGAAGGGCAGGACTTTGTACTGATATGCTCGACCCTCGAGCGCAAAGCGCAGAAATGGCCTGTGTCGAGGAAGGATCGAGACATGAAAGCACGCTGCGTCCTTCAGGTCGACCGCTGCAAACCAATCTTGGGGACGGATGCATTCGAAAATGCGCTTCTGCGTGGCGTCTTGAGCGGTAGCTTGTGGAGGCTCCGATTCAGGACTCGCAGGTCCAAGATTGGCCATAACCCACCGGCTTTCTTGGGTACAATGAAGTACGGGCTGTAGAGGCCGGTCTTCATATCGGCTGGAGGGACCGGCTCTATCGCGTCCTTCGCCAGCAGGACAGCGATCTCCACACGCAGGACATGGGCATCTGCAGCATTCACCAAAGTGAAGCGGATGCCCCTGATCCTGGGAGCGCCAGGCGAACTGAATCGCGTAGCCGAGCCTGATGGTCCGAATGAGCCAGCGAGACGGACCGAGGAGCACTAGCCAGGCTCCCAGGGACCATACAAGCAGGACCATAGAGACCACCGGCGTACCCACTGTGGGGCAGCGAGGTGGAATGCAGGTACCGGACTGGGGCGGCTGTCTCGTGGAGGCGGCCCGCAGCGAGGTGAGAGTGTGCCATGCAACACTTACCTGATTCCACAGGTGGGCAGCAGGAACATGAGGGGGTTGTCCACTGCTGCCCGCTGGCGAAGAGGGAGGATGAGTGTGGTCCGGCGTTTGACCGGCCACAACTCTCCGAGCCCCCTGCGGACCTGGAGATGGAAGGAACTGCTCTTGTGTTGAGAACAGCGGCGGAACAGAGACAAAATGGAACACAAGATTCTCCTCCCGGCCCTCCACCGGGGGATGGAGCGGTGTGGTCACCATCTCCAGGAGAGCAGTCCTCCTCACCTCCGGGTCGCCCGTCTCGTGGCAGCCTGCCCTTGGCCTTGCCACCCCTCTTGGCAGGCGTCTGGACGGGTAGGGCGGCCTGCTTGCGCCCGGCTCCACAACGCCGCTGGGTGGAGGCTGCTGCTGCGGCGCGGGAGCGGAGGCAGACGCAGACGGCCGCCCTCGGCGACGAGCAGGCTGAGGCGCTGCCGGCGGCCGGGTGGAGACAGCAGCTGACTGCCGAGGCAGAATGTGACTGACCGCCTCAGTCTGCTTCTGTGCGGCTGAGAACTGATGGCGAAGTTCTGGGGGCGTCGCCGAAGAGGCCAGTCTGGGAGGCGGGGAGTTAAGGAACCTGACTTTGTCGGTCTCCCTCATGTCCGCCAGACACAGCCAGAGGTGGCGTTCCTGGACCACCATAGTGGACATCGCACGACCCACGGCCCGCGCCATAACCTTCGCCGCGACGGCGCGAGGTCTGTTGCGGTTCTCAGTTCCTGGAGAACTGCGGGATCGTGACCACCCTCGTGCAAGGTCTTCAGAGCCGGGCCTGATGGACCTGCAACAACGCCGCCAGCGTGTAAAGCGGAGCCTGCCTCTCCACAAGCCAGGTAGGCCTTCCCGATCAGATCGGATGAGTACCTACATGCCCCGGAGGGAAGACACGGGTTCCCCCTGGAAGTGGAGTTAGGGCACAGTTGCATAGCAACGGCCCGTTCCACGGGGAACCTGCGTGTATCCCTTTGCAGGTCCGCCATCGAGGGTGGTGAGGAGGAGGATCCACTAGGCCGGTTTCGGGCAGTAAAGGTGCCGTCCACGACCTTGTGAGCTCCTCGTGCACCTCCAGGAAAAAAGGCACCGGGGTGGGGCGCTGAGAACCAGCACGGGCCACCCTGAGAAACCAATCATCCAGCCTTGAGGGTTCGGGACACGGTGGAGGTTCCACACGAGCCCAACTCTCTCGGCGGCCCGGGCAAGCATAGCCATCATCTCCGGATCAGTATCGGGCACAGCGGGTCTACCCGGAGGAGCCCCCTGCGCCGACACATCCTCTCCAGAGAGTTCTGACCCTCCCTCCGATGCAGCGATGGACATCTGGTCCTCAAGGGGAGCCCCAAAGGATACGGATGGTGCACATCTCGTGGACGGCCCACCGCGTTCCAATGGCAGCTCTACTGGCTGCGGAGTGCGAGAGGATGAGGTTCCCGGGGGTTGGTTCCCTGGGGGAAACGCGCTCACCGTAACCCTCAAATCAGCCGGGCTACTGCCTGAAGTAACTCTCTGAGAGAGTTAGATCGCGGCAGAGAGGCACAGAGGCTCCGCCCCTTGCGAGGCGGAGCCGCGATCGCAACTCCGAGATGGTCATGTTCCCGCAGTGAGAACATGATTCATCCACCAGCGCTGCCTCAGCGTGCTGAACGCCCAAACACGAGATACAGCGCTGATGACCATCCCTCGGTGACAGGAAACCACCGCATCCAGAAACACACAGATAGAATGTCATCTTGAAAAAAAGCGCAAGCTCTATCTGTGTAAGCTCTTTCAGAAGGACGCTCTCCTTGGTGCTGAAGCACGCAGGGGAGGGTCGCGGCGACACCGTCAGGGATAGTGCAGCCTGGCGCGCGCTCTCTCACACGGCGCTCTCTTACCAGCCGTGGGAGCGCTTTTTAGCGCTCTCCACCTAGCGCACCGAACCGGCTGTGAGAACAGCCTTTGTGATCGTTCTGTTCAAACAACAAAGAGAGATGATCGGAAAACCACACGACCCGCTGCTGTGCCGTCACACCAACACCGAATGAAGAGATCGCTTCCGAAAGGCGGCTTCCGTCTTCAGTCAGGACTGCGAAGTAAGGAGTGATATCTGTAGTAACCATCTACCACTCGGCTCCGAAGCAAAATGCTAATTTGATGCAATCACCTGTGTCTCATTTATACCCGCACAGCGTGGCATGAGCACCTGGTGCAATCATTGCATGCCAATGTGCATTGGCTCGTTTTAGTTACACTCGAAGTAGATTGGCTCTCGCGAGCGAGATTCCTATTCGTCGGTACTCCGACGTGGCGTCGAGAGTGACCGACTGAATGGGAACCTGGGAGACCCATCTGTTAAGACAATATCCTCCTTTTTTGAACAAAGGGGTTCAACGCTTTAACTAACTAAACAGCGATTTTGTATATCGTACGTTACCTGCATTTGCCTGAGCTGTTGAAAGGTGTCCAGATATACAGTCACAGGAGAAAGTCTTGATAATTCGGTCCGATGGTGTTGCGGTTGCAATTGATTCCTTCCATGTTGAGCGAAGAAGCGATGGTGAACTTACAGAGACTCTGTTATGGTCATAGAAGGCCCACATGGCTTGATGTGTGTGGGGCTGCGCCAGCGACGCCAGATGAGGTCTCACATGAACAGCGTTCAGGAATGGAATGCCAGCAAGTACTATGACTAACAACATGGAGGGAACTTTGTGTTGGCTTTTTAAGTTCCACGGAGGCCACGCCTTGACCAATGACAAAAGTGTGTTCTCAGGTGGGAGAGTTCCTTTGTTTGAACAAAGGGCTGACTCATTCGCATGATTGGAGTGAGTTGAAAATTTGTGTTCTGATAAATATAACAAACACACTACATTCTATAAGAAAATGATATTCATCAAAGTGTTTGTCATCAAAGGAGGAATATTTGATAGGAGACACCAGCTAGATGGGCTAACATTAATTAGTAATTCTATCATCAAACATGCATAACACTATACAATATAACAGTAATGATACACAAAATGTACTGGGGAAATGCATGCTTCTTCATTAAACAGACTGTCAATGAATTAGTGGTTAGAATTCCATTTCTATAGGGGATTGAGTGTCTGTTGGTTGTACGGTTTCCTCATTTGAGAACAAACGGCCCAAGTGTCTTTGAAATTTATGAATTAGCACCAGGGTGCTAATTCACAGTGGGGCAACTAGACATCACGGAGCCTGTCTGGGTCCTTAAGCAGATTAAATTGTAAAAGATTGTGTGTTTGATCGGTCCAGTAGCTACACTGCACTGACCTCATCAGTCAGCCAAGATGGCAGCGCCATACACGCCATACCCAATTGCCCTGCCTACAGCATCAGTTACGTCGCTTCACTGTCATTCACAAATCCTGTTCTGTAACCTTATGAGATAGATGAGAACAGATGTAAACCTATAGTAAAACAAATAGTGAATCATCTGGGTACTTTTTTCGACTAATTTTTTAATGAAATTGTGCATTTAGAGATACTAGGGGTGAGTAGGCACAACCTAACGTGGGGTTAGTTGTAAAACACATGGTTTAAAACTTTCCACACATGCTAGGATGATGAAACTTAGTGTATTTACTAGTTGCCACATCATCACTATATACAGAAAACATTGTGCCAAAATTTAAATCATTATTAACTTATCTTTAGATGATATCGCTAAACATTTATGTAACTATAACAAAAGATAATTTTTCATCTCTGTTTTTTGTGTTTATTTAAAATGAGACAAATCTGATATTATCTCATGTCTGTTATTTAACAGTTGAGATAGTTAGGGTTAGGGTTAGCTTTAAAGCTGTTGTAACCAGCAGAAGATGCAGTAACACTGCATTACAATGAGCCCCTATTAGAACTACGCTATTATATTCTATACTTTTATGAATTTTATTGCGAAACCATGAGAAAAAGGTGAATAAAGACTGAGAGTCAATGTTCAGAAATTATTCATTATTATTATGTTTTGAACTATTATTTATAAACTCAAAAAAGGCTGTTTTAAGCAAACATTTAACCCAACCGCTGGGTTAAAACAACCCATTTACTGGGTTGAAACCACCCAATCGCTGGGTTAGTCCATTTTCAACCCAACTTGGGTTGTTTTTAACCAGCATTTTTTTAAAGTGTAGCTGTATTTTGCAATATGTTTGTTGCCAAACTCAAAAAAAGTGTTTATTTTTAATTATTAAAAATACCATTATTTAATATGAAAAATTTTATAATTGTATTTTATTGACAAAATATTTTATTTTTAGATCAGATAACATTTTAAGTTGTCATATGGTCATGTTACAATGTACCCCACCTATTGGGCATGTTGTCACATTTCATTTCTATTATTTCAGCGTAAATCAAGAAAAAAAAAAAAAAACACATGCAATTATACTAGATATAGTGTGAAATTAACATGGAAAAAAGAAATACTCTGAACCCCAAGTGAATTTACACAAACTGAGACAGTGTTAGGTTCGGCCCTGCTCTCCCCTACTCCTTGTCAACTACTATATAGTAGGGAAGGCTGGGTTGCTGACAATATACTGTACATGAAAGAGGAGAGCAAAAAGAGAATGTGCCTTTGATTATTGTAAGTTAACTTTTTAAATATATGAAAACATTTTACTTTAAAATATGTTTTAGCATGTTCTTAATCTGGAAGCTTTTTATTTGTTTGTCATTTTTTTCATTCCAAGCAACCTTTAAATTTGAATTATTTAAGCTCTATTTGTGAAAAAAAATTGCAGACACAGCATTTTTTCCCATTGTGTGTGGAGTTATGTGATTTGCATAATTCCTTTAGTGAATTCGATGTTAAAACAGCAAAAAAAAAAAAAAAACAATGATATCAGCAGCCCTATAATTCATTCTTAGTGAAAAGACTGTAAATGAGCGTTTCAATAATCAGTCTCATTATATGCATTTGCTTTACTACCAAGATCAGGGTTCTTTTTGGCTTGACTGTGTATCTTAACTGTAATGTAACAAATTGTATTTTGACTTATTTTTTCCTGTGTGCCCAAAAATGAAATGCTTCAACCACACAGCTTTGATCACTTAACATGCTGCTTCACTGACTATAGAGGAGTTCAGCTTGTCGTCAGTAAAATTGTCAACAAGACTTCAGTTAACAAGAATTTCTGATAAGGGCTCTTTAAAAGTGGATATGAGCTTTACACAGTGCTGTGAAAATCACCTTAGCAGTTTGTTTTTACTTTTCCCAAAAATCCGAAATATTCACAAAACAAGTAGCATTCTTATCTCTGTAAAATGTTCATCTTAGCCTTTGTTTTCATTCCAGTATTACGTTTAACATCACTGACTTCGTTGTGCTTCTAAACTAGACTGGACTAGCCACTGCATGATACATGGAACCATTTTCAAGAGTAAAAATGTCTTGCTCACCTCAACACTGCACCCGCTGAAACACAGTGAATAAGGCTCTTGTGTAGGCTCTTGTGGATATATGTTTGATGAAATTGACACACATTATCGATTTTCCCTTCCGAGAAAATACACAATGTACGGTCTAACATGACAGCTGGAGAAGTAAAGAGATTTAACTTTCACCAAGCGCCGCTCTCACAGCAAAAACATAGTTGGCACCCTTTTCTTAGGATGCAACCAATGTCTATTTATTTCGCCTGGAGCAAAGACTGATTATTGCTGCATTTGCATATACATGCATTTGTAAAGATCCAATCAGACATCAAGGTGCAAACACAATTCCAGAATTCAAAGCTTAGACAGGGCTCAGTGAAACAAATGCACATAGCCTGGGGTGGTGGGGAAGCAGATAAAGCAACTAACTGCATCTTGCTGATAGGCCTGAGTGAACATCACCTTCTTTAAAAAATAAATAAATTGATAGTTGGCATTTTTAAGTAGGCATTGTGCAGATTTTGTTCACATATAGGTGTTTCAACTATAGACACATTTGTGTCTGTGGATTTATAGAAAATAAATAATCTTAAAACCCTTTTTCACAATCTTAGTTTATTTAATGCGTGAACTGAGTCTATTTTTGTCATGTTAAAGCACATTTCAAAAGATGTATTGTATTTAATGACATTTTGTGGTGGAAATTACATTTAAAATATTATTTGTCATGCAAAGAATAATTTGGGTATCCTAAATACAATCAATTAAATAATTATATTATACTTCCTGCATTTCCTGCATTATTTACATACATATATATATATATATATATATATATATATATATATATATATATATATATATATATATATATATATATATATATATATATACATACACTCACCTAAAGGATTATTAGGAACACCTGTTCAATTTCTCATTGCAATTATCTAATCAAACAATCAATGCATTTAGGGGTGTGGTCCTGGTCAAGACAATCTCCTGAACTCCAAACTGAATGTCAGAATGGGAAAGAAAGGTAATTTAAGCAATTTTGAGTGTGGCTTGGTTGTTGGTGCCAGACGGGCGGTCTGAGTTCGATCTGCTCAGTTACTGGGATTTTTACGCACAACCATTTCTAGGGTTTACAAAGAATGGTGTGAAAAGGGAAAAACATCCAGTATGCGGCAGTCCTGTGGGCGAAAATGCCTTGTTGATGCTAGAGGTCAGAGGAGAATGGGCCGACTGATTCAAGCTGATAGAAGAGCAACTTTGACTGAAATAACCACTCGTTACAACCGAGGTATGCAGCAAAGCATTTGTGAAGCCACAACACGCACAACCTTGAGGCGGATGGGCTACAACAGCAGAAGACCCTGCCGGGTACCACTCATCTCCACTACAAATAGGAAAAAGAGGCTACAATTTGCACGAGCTCACCAAAATTGGACAGTTGAAGACTGGACAAATGTTGCCTGGTCTGATGAGTCTCGATTTCTGTTGAGACATTCAGATGGTAGAGTCAGAATTTGGCGTAAACAGAATGAGAACATGGATCCATCATGCCTTGTTACCACTGTGCAGGCTGGTGGTGGTGGTGTAATGGTGTGGGGGATGTTTTCTCGGCACACTTTAGGCCCCTTAGTGCCAATTGGGCATCGTTTAAATGCCACGACCTACCTGTTTCTGACCATGTCTATCCCTTTATGACCACCATGTGCCCATTCTCTGATGGCTACTTCCAGCAGGATAATGCACCATGTCACAAAGCTTGAATCATATCAAATTGGTTTCTTGAACCTGACAATGAGTTCACTGTACTAAAATGGCCCCCACAGTCACCAGATCTCAACCCAATAGAGCATCTTTGGGATGTGGTGGAACGGGTGCTTCGTGCCCTGGATGTGCATCCCACAAATCTCCATCAACTGCAAGATGCTATCCTATCAATATGGGCCAACATTTCTAAAGTAAATTTCAGCACCTTGTTGAATCAATGCCACGTAGAATTAAGGCAGTTCTGAAGGTGAAAGGGGTCAAACACAGTATTAGTATGGTGTTCCTAATAATCCTTTAGGTGAGTATATATATATATATATATATAATATTATTATTATTATTATTATTATTATTATTATATTTTTCTTTATTTTTTCACACATTATCGTAATTTGTGTAAAAAAAAATCATACAAATGTTAAAAGTGTTAAAATGTTAAAAAAAAATATTTATCTTTTTTATATAATCTGATGTATCTATTTTTTATGATAGATTTTTGTATTTTTAATTTATTTTTTTGACAAGTTTAAAAGTACTAGTCTGAGACAAGGGTAAAAAAGTAACAATGAATGTTCTTCAAAACTTTTCAAAATGAATGTGACCTTCTTACAACACAAGATAAAAGCTGAAATCTGTTTTAATTAAAATCACCCTCTGAAACATAAAGGCACCAGAAGTTCATAAAAAAAATATTTTTCATCAAATATGAATACAACACTATAACCACCTCTTCATGTTGACAGATTTATTTAAGATTAATTTAAATAACAGTTTTGTTTAATCTTTGTGAATTTCCTACTTGGAGCAAAGTCAAGTTTATTCTTTTATAAAAGTAATGGGAATGAACTGCATTGCTGTAATCTAAAGTAAATCAGTACAATGAGAGGACTTTCTGTTTCCAGAATCAAATCACTCAGGGTGCTTCTGAAATGACTGAGGGTGCTGTAAGTGTGCAGATGTAGGCTAAGCAACGGCTCCATAGAAGTGTACAGTGAGACATTTAAGATTATTTACAAGTAATGTTTACCAATAATTGGAATATAATTTCAAATATATTTAGCTATGAATATTTTTCTGTTAATCTATTAGTCTGTCTTTACATTGCTTTCATCCGTTACTATTTTAACATGTCATATGTCTGTCCCATGCAGAGTAAATTCAGCATTTATATGTAGATGTCACTTCCAAAACTTTGCAGCATCCAATTGGCCGCCGGACCTCTTAGCAGCATTACAAACAATAGTTTTATTCAGTGCATTATATAGGCTGTAGGCTCGAAAGCGAGCCAAGTCTGCTCTCTTTACAATCACTAAAACTGTCGCTTTGTCAGTTCATCGCATTCTCACAAAGTACCATTATAATCAATGAAGCTGCCAACAATGCACAATAAATATCTTACTTACATTGTGCCTATACACTTTGTTTGTTAATGACAGGATTTGTGAGCCTGCATAACTCAGCACGGAATAAAAACTCTGCCGTTGTGAGCAGTGAGTGGATTCTGATTAACTTAAAGTCCTCTGATTGGCCATTGCATTTAAGAGATCAACAACTATGTCTGTGATTGGCTACATTACTCATCGCAGCAAAAACACATTGTAAATAGATACATTTGACATTTTACATGTTTCGCCATTACAATATCAACTGAGGGTGCTCTTGCTTGTGTTTGAGGGTGCTCCTGTAAAACCGGGGCCTGCTTCACTGTTGTGTTTGGAATAGCCTACTTGAAATAATGATTATAATATTATTCCATTCACATCAATGTTACATTCATAATATTTTACATCCCTGAAATGTAATTTCTGCTTGCAATACTGCTGCAACTTATTACCCCCACACACAGACACACACACACACACCCCCACCCCAAATGCAAGGCTCCGATATCCAGCTCAAGACATTCATATCCCACTCCCGTGCCTTCAAAAGGATTTTATGGTAAAATCTCTCATACTAGTTAGACTGCGCTGATTTAAAAAGTTGAAAGAGAGCAGAAGTCAGGAGCTCTGGAATATATTAAACACAGTGCGAGAAGATAGCAGAAATATTCATCATTCTGAGACTTCAGAATGCATTACCAAAGAACAATTTCAACAAGCTCTTAGTACCTCTCATTAGACGGTGTATCAAACCAGAACAAAACTCACTTCTCCTAACTACGTGGAGGAAGTGGATTGGAAAATTAAATGGAAGAGACAGCAGAGCCTTTGCCATGGTACTGTCGCCAGGCCTCCTTCACGCTCAAAAGTCCCTCCGCTGCTAAATTACATGCTCTTTAATATCACATCATTGACTGTCTTTGAATGCCTAAGCATATCAGAAAACACATAAAAATAATAGCTTGAAGACCCAATGTCTCAAGTTCACACGAAGATGCCCAAGCACCTTTACTTTTGAAGATAATGCATTTCAAAGTTTGCATGATGGCATGAGTTGGTAAAGCGAAGACCTTCTGACCATTTTCTTTCTTGGAGTTTCTGAGAATTCTGACCATTTTCTTTCTTGGAGTTTCTGAGTATCACCAAGCATCAGTGGTAAGTTTGTCTGCAGGCTTTCTTTTTGTGTAGCAATGACACAGTTGCTCAACTCATGGTGAATATCTTAGGAGTAAAAATTAATTGGGATGGCATTGCTGTGTCAATTGCCCCTCCTCTTTTCTTTCTTATGCATTGGAAGCAGTCCTCAAATGAGTCAAGTCTCTCATCTCCGTCTGCTATAGGGAATCAGATAAAAGCCTCTTCAGAGAAACCTGTTCCTTTGCATAAGCACTACAGCCAAATCAAACAGTCCTTTCCTTCATTGTGTGCTGACAGCAGTATGACAAAGGTACACCTTTGGTTCTTTCCGATGGGACAGTAGTTGTGTCTTGCACATCAAGGGAAGTTTTAAACATTTCAAGAGCCCTGAGTTGTACTATGCATGCAAATATTCTCTTTGCCTTTGTGCATGTGTGGCTTGAAAGACAGAACGTTCCCCAGAGAACAGTGGTTTGAGAGCACAGTTTTGCCCATCTTTTGCATGCTAGCTTCATCCATATGCACTGCATGATATTTTAAAAAATGTATTAAAAATCAAACGTGTCGTTTTGCTTTTCATTCCTGATTTTTTCCAGTTACAAGTTTATTTAAATGTCCATGCATTTTATTAGTGTATACTGAACAGAACTGAGTGCAACTGAATGCACTGCACATAAACTGTGTGCAGAATACACAAGCTCATGTTTTTTTGGTTTTTTTCCTCAGTTAATCTGAAAATGTTGTGCTATTTACAAAAACACCATGTTTTTGTCATATTAAACATTATTATTTAAAAATGACCATTTGTTTTTTAGACAATAATAAAAAAAATAACAATATACTCTGATCAGGCATAACATTATGATCATAGACAGGTGAAGTGAATAACACTGATTATCTATTCCTCACTGCACCTGTTAGTGGGTGGGATATATTAGGCAGCAAGTGAACATTTTTTCCTCGAAGTTGATGTGTTAGAAGCAGGAAAAATGGGCAAGGGTAAGGATTTGAGTGAGTTTGACAAGGGCCAAAGTGTGATGGCTAGACGACTGGGTCAGAGCATCTCCAAAACTGCAGCTCTTGTGGGGTGTTCTCAGTGTTCCCTGCCACAAACTTGTGGGGTGTTCTTGGTGTTCCCTCCCTTTGAGGCGTTGACTTGTCCTCCAAATTCCCCAGATCTCAATCCAATCGAGCATCTGGATGTGCTGAACAAACAAGTCCGATCCATGGAGGCCCCACCTCGCAACTTACAGGAGGACTTATGGGGGGTTGGGGTAACACACACAGTATCTCATGTTAATCTTGAGTAACTATAGAGTGGTATTGCATTATTAATATCTCAAAAAAATCTTTAGTTTTATCATATTATAAAAGACAGATGCTGCACCAATTCTTTCCAAAAACAGCTGAACTCATGAAGGCGTGCAGTGGGCGGAGCTAAAGAGTCACGAGCATGAGCGATCGTCTGCAAGCTGTGAGTGACATCCTTATAAATAAAAAGAGAACAAAAACTTTACTGTCTTAAATTAACTATTGGTAATCAGATCCAGCCATACATATTTGATCCAGAATCGGATCCCGAGTCTTAAATTGAACAGCAAGAACAACATCCGCAACAAAGACTACAGCAGGACATTTCGATAAAAAACTAGTTCTGTGGTAACATGACACATTATGATGGGCAGCTAAACAAATTTATTTAAACACACACAGTACGTCATCGCATTATCCATGGATAACTTTTGATTTACTATATGTTCGTGTTGTTTACATTATATGTACTTACGTGCCGATTGCCAACAAAACACAGGCATTTGATGTAGTTTCACTCACCGCCTGCAGTTCTGACTCATGACCGGGATGTTTTATCGCTGGGACCATCTTTCAGTTTCAACCGATCTGCAAATCGCCCCCCATGTGCCAGATACCACAGCACATCTTCAGGGGTCTAGTGGAGTTCATGCCTCGATGGGTCAGGGCTGTTTTGGCAGCAAAAGGGGACCAACACAATATTATGCCTGGTGTATAATATATAATATAATTTGCATAAATGTATGTCAAACAGCTTTTTTAAAAGCTCTGATCAATTAATGTATTATTGGACCAATCTTTATTATGGTAACACTAAAATACTTTCACTGCAGCATTTTTTGGCTCAAGTCTGGGATTCTGAAATCTTTATTCCCCAACAATTGGTCTGAAGACGAAAGTATAATACGGAACAGACAAAATAACCATCCAATTCACTCAACAGCCTTTGCAATCACATATTGAAATGGAAATTACACCCTCTTGGAAGTGCCTAGCTGATTCATGAATTACTTTTGCATTGATTGTGTGTTTTGCATGCATCCAACAACTTGCATTTTGCACAGTTCCTGATAACATATGGAGTGTTGTAATTTACAACCGATTGTGTATTTTCACTGCTTGAAAGTGACACAAATCATTCTTGATACATTCTGCAAGATTTATTCATTCTGCCACTGAAAAATAATGCACCATTTTTATTTATTCTTTTTCTTTTTCTTTTATTTTTTACTGAGGAGCTACTGAGGAAATCTGTACAAAATAATAGTGCCGCAGTTCAAGATGTTGAAGAACAAATCAAGCAGTTCTGCACCTTGGAGAAGGTAACAAATGTGTCATGACGTGCCAAAAATAAGCAATTCACCCAACAGAGTTGTAAAACACAGCAATGCAAAGGTGAAAATGTCTATTTGTGGAAATTAGCTCTAAACCTCCTAATGGTACATAGAATTAGACGGTTCAATTGTCTTTACCTCTTAGCCAGAAAAAGTAATCATTTTAAATGCACATCAGTAGAGTTGACATGACACAAGTCAGCCAGGGAGTTGTTATTTTCTCTGTCATTTGACCAACCCACAGATGACCTTCCAAATCAGGCCTGATAGTGGACAACATTGACTTGGCCTCATCCGTGTCTCATTTGAAGCTCTCTTATGTACTCTGTGTGACACAACTATTTCTAGCTGATAGTGCATCTCGCCCCAAGTCTTTGTGATCTTAGATATCGTGTTTGACTTTGCCAGCTGATCAATATTCTATGAATTTTTGAAGCTCATTTAGTCTCGGGGAGAGAGAACAGTCAAATGTGTTGGGGCATTACTGGGGCTAAATAAATAAATAAAAAGGACTTTTCACAGTGCAAAAAGTTTTGCTGCTGTTGTGCTTTAAACACAGTGTATGTCATGCATAAAAATATCTTGAATTAATGTACAAAGTTGTTAGCCTTGTTGATTTTCACACATAATAACGAAGCAGTGGTTTCAGTTTGTGTCCATAAAAAAAATTTTATTTGTTGCATGTTATTCAACAGATATCTCCTCTATTCCTTCAAATGACCATAATACTGCAAGCTTTCACTGTCTCATGCTGTCATTTCATTTTGTAATACTGGAATTGTAAGACCCTCATACTGTGCTTTCTGCCAAGAAATGATTAGACACTTCAGTATAGAAGATGACTTCAGTGCTTTACAAAGATGTTTTAAAGAAATCTAAAGGTGACTAAACCCTCATCCCTTCTTTTTAATTTGTGAAATAACAGTGCTTTAGCTAGACTAATAGTGGCAGCAACACAAAGATGAATTTAACAGAACTTGATGTCTAAAAGGTTTGCATGTATAAGCAGGTCTGATCCAGGAAAGCACATTTGAGACCTTGCATTCAACTTCAAGTCTACTAAAGATATGTGGGTAGCACTTTATTTTATAGTCTTGTTCAGCATATACATAATATGTATTTATTATAGCAATTACAATAACTGGGTTGTAACTAGGTACTAATTCTGAACCTAACCTCATGTTACCAGTACTAAAGTAAGTACACTGTAAGTACTCTGTTAGTACATGTACTGTAAAATAAAGTGTAACTGATCTGTTATGCCTTTTTGTGATGAATAAACTGAAATTAAAGCATGCATCTACAACTGAATGCACTGCACATAAAATGTCTGCAGAATAGACGAGTCATTGAATCATTAACTCAACACTTTTTTTTAGCAATGAAAGCTTAGCTTTATTTAGCAACGAAACAAATGTTTATGAGCGAGTCAATGAATCATTCATTTAATTTGTTCAAAACACTGATTCATTCAGGAACACCACCACTCTGTGTTGTTCACATACCTTTAGATGTAACAGCTGTTTTGATGCTTTTGATGCAGCAAAAAAAGTCAAGGTAACCGGCAATATTGTGTTTAAAATGTAAGATGCTCACAGCTGGCTTCTTGTTTATTGAATTGTTGTACAAAAGCCGATTCTCACTGCACCGACAGGCACCAATAATCGCCAGATTACAGTACATCACTTCCCCACGACTCCACGGTATTCCACGACTCGACAAATGCCGATTAACAAGAACCGACAGATGGTGACAGGTAAAGCCCGGTACAGACCGCACAATTGTAGCAAATCCTATTATTACAGATCACACTGTACGACATGGACCTATTAAACTTGGGTACATCATGCATGTAGACTGTACGATGATGACACCTATTGACTTGCAGGCTATGATGCAAGTTTCTATATATTAGAATAAAATGTCATCAGCATGCGCTAGGGGTACACAAAAAGACCATGATAAATAACACTTTAACAATTGTAGTTTTTTTTATTTGTACTGAAAAAAAGAGGAAGCAGCAAAAGAGGAAAGGAAAAGAGCTTGAGAGCGTGTATGCAGTTTAAAGTTTTAGCACCATGTCACATTGATTTCATGTTGCATTTTTTATTGGCTGGTCAGTAGATGTAGGTCGTAGCTGAAAACACTGTGCGATGATCATGCTGAATTTCTGACACTGTGAGAAAATTATCATAGGCTATCTTTGGTCGCAGGACCGTGACAATGGCCGTTTTTGAACCTCTCTCACTGTATGACATAGGACCGCTGATTAGGAGCCACTATTGTTTCACGATGGCAATCTTTTGTCTAGGACAGCTGAATATCGTGCAGTGTGTCCCGGGCTTAACACACTGATCCGACTAAACCGAAGTGTCTGTTGCTGTCTGTCTGCGGTGTGTATTGGGCGAAAAACTAGGACAACCAGACAATTGGCCAACAAATGCCAACAGACGCAGACAGGGGTAACACACTAATTCGACAAAACTGGACAATATGTCTTTTGCCATCTTTTGCTGTCTATCGATGCGGTGTGAATTCGCCTTAAAAGCAAAATTCTGATTTTGGTCGCAGGTAATAACGCACTCTTGCTCATGTGATATGTGACAGTGCTTTATTATCAAGCATAGAGTTACATATTCTTGCGAAATGTATAAATAATGGCTGAAACTTTGTGTGTTCATGGGAAGTACTTTTGTTACTAGAATTTCCCTTGAGAGAATGCAACCGGACCGGATCATAAGTTTAGCCACCTGTCCAAGAGATTAATTTGAGATGGTTTGTAGTGGGCTTAATGATTAGAGGTACACTCTGCTGCAAGAAAAATAATCACATCAGCTAGTGTCATTAGTACTCCTTTCCCCAGAGGTTAGACCGTGTGGCACTGTGTACAACTGAAATTAATTCCCTGACCTAATCAGAACCACATTCCAAGACACGGGTTTGATTTTCTTTTCTTAAGGCTGTTATAGAATTTATAGATTAGATACAATGTGGCTTCCGTAATTATTAGTTACAGCCATGTAATTATATTCTGCAGTAGGATTCCTGTCTTGAGCATGCAGCAAAGGAAGCTCACACAGTTTGTACCTCACATACCTCAGTGTTTATCTCCATCCTGCAACAAGTTTTAATATGTTTGTTTATTATGTTGTTATAATCACACTGCCATTATATACAAAAAAATAAATAAATAGTAATAATAAAAAATTAATGAGGCACGATAAACACAAGGGTAAATTAGACTTGACACTGTGAATTTCAAATTGTAAATCAGCCATAGGCAAGACTTTTGCTTTTTTAAGTCATGCTGAAAACACTCTAATGTCAAACCAATTGTCATTGCTGAATGAGATTATAGTATCAGTTAATAAGAAATCCATGTTTTGCTTTCAAAATGAAAACATCCTTATCTTAATCTAACACCATCAGAGGAAGTCATTAGAATTGACAGCGTCTCCTCAGTTCTTAATTCTACAAAATCCACTTTTATGGATAAACAAATAACACAGCCTGTATAGTTTTTGTACTGGAACTTGGGTTAAAGGAATAGTTCACCCAAAAATGAAAATTCTGTCATCATTTAGAAGATATGTTGAATAATGTCTGTAAACAAACAATTGATGGGCCCCACATATATATATATATATATATATATATATATATATATATATATATATATATATATATTTATTATTTTTTTTTTTTTTTTTTTGTCCAAGTTGGGAAGTCAATGGGGCCCATCAACTGTTTGGAACATCTTGAGGGTGAGTAAATAATTAATTTTTTGGATGAACTATCCCTTTAAGCTTGGACCTTGAACTGAGTGAGGATGACAGAACCACAAGATCTTATGCTGTTAAACTATTCAAGGGCGATTCATTGTAAATTGTGGCAATCTTTTTCTTTTTTTTCTTTACTGTCCTGAATTTTTTTTTTTTTTTTTTTTTTTTTTTTTGTATACAATAACTATTTTGTGCTCAGATCATTGTGACTGCATAGTGTGAATAGGCAGAATTTTCATTTGGCCAGCAGTCTTCAGCTGTCACAAACATGGATCTGGCTTGTTTTAAAGGCTATAAGGGAATGACAGGCCACTGTAAAATATGCTTTCAGACATTACCCTATGATGGTGCCAGTTCTTCAGCTGTGCCACCACTTGCCACAATTTATATGAATCATTTCCACACTCCCCTTGCTGCTTGTGACATACAGTATTTATTGTAAATCTATTCAACACAAGTATGACTTTCAAATATGGCTAGGCTGCACAGTACTGAAGAATGAACATAATACTTTGCACTGACCATAAACATAACTTTAGAAGCCAGAGCCTGTCATAAAAGATGTAGGGTGTGTGATTATGAATTTTGCATGTTTATCATGCTGGGGTGCATTTCCCATACAATGATGCACTGCTTAACTATCATAGTACGATACATCGTTGAATAAACAGTCACGACTGTTTCCCGAAACTGTATTGTCACAAATTTGTCGTTCATCACTTGTTGATTGTTCTCAGTTATTGTTCTTTAATTCCGGATTTAATCATAGGATCGTTCTCACGTACTAGAGCACATAGTGCAACATGTGCACTCTTCAAAAACAGTGCTTTAAATCTCTTCACAAATTAAAAAACATAAGACATTTGTTTGTATTCTAAATAAAATATATAGATTGTACGGAATGTCAGCTTGCTTATTTTGTTTAAAATACAGATTTTTTAAGTCCAGGCCATAACCATGTCTTAGACATAAATGTTTAGCTACTTACATGTTCCCACTAATAGTAAGCCCCGCCTTCTTAGATTTGATTGGCCATCTCACTCATTCTGACAGTGAAGAGTGCTGGCAGACCAACCTGAAAAATTTAACATTTTAATATTGTCATCCTAGCAACAAACAGAGCGGTGTGTAATGGGGTACAGCAGAGCAACATCAACAATATCAAATATTGGCGGGGACCATTTGCCCATTTCTAATTATTCGGGGGTACTTGTCCCCCTCAACAAATATGATGGTTATGGCCATGGAGTCCAAATGTCATGCAAACAAGAATCTATGCTTCTAACCACAGCTTGAGAGCTGCTGACCCAACCACACAACTCTGCAATGCTGTTTTTGAATGTTTGTTGGAACTATGGTTTCTGGAAACACTGACTCGTTAAACTATGTTGATAATGACAGAACTTGCGACCATAGTTGGCTAACGATGCTTTGGTGAAACGCACCCCTGGATCACAAATTAAAGGGGCATTATTCAGAATGCCACATTACTGAAACAAACATTGACGTCTTAAGAAATTATAATTGTTGTTAATTAATGTACAAATGTACATAAAAAACATCCCGCGGTCTCTCTTGAAGCCAACACGGAAGTGACTTAAACTGCAATTCATCGACTGGCTCCCTTTTGGAGCCAAATATATATCTCCCCCATGTTAAAATGCCCAACTATACAGCAGAAAATAATATGTTTACAGCCTGGTACAAAAAGTGGTTTTGATCTATATAGCTAATTTTGCCCTTCATGACAACTGTGAGGGGGGTGAATTTCTTTATAACTCATCCGTTTTAAATCATGTTAAGCTTTATATTGCTGCATAATTAAGGGCGTGGCCACTTGAGTGACAGGTGGATCTCTTCAGAAACCTATGGGTGATGTCTCAGACACTACGTCCATAGATTTATACAGTCGATGGTCAAAATGCATCAGGCTCAAATGGTGAAAGAATGGTTGGGAAGGAGCATGAAGAATCATTTTCACACAAGAATTGTCTCCTCTGAGTCCAGACCTTAAATTCATCGAAAGTCTCTGGGATGTGCTGTATAGGAGACTTTACAGAGTGCTTGACTCCTGCATTGCCAGTAGAAGATCATGACTAAATATTGATGCGCCTCTTCACTGTGAAAACATCGCATTCATTTCCATCAAGAGGGAATACATTTTTAGTCAGGATGTTCTTGTTTTTTTTTTTTTTTTTGGCGGGTACATGATTAAAAATTAAAAAGAAAATTATGTGCATGAATAAATCATTTATATGAAATACTGGAATATTCAACAATAGAAAAATTAAAAAAAAAGTTTGGTAAACTAGTAACAGGTAAAAGGGAATAATTAGAAAAACTGGTCCGCTGCAGAGAAACTAAATCTAAAATAAAAAATAAAGATGTATCAGAATGTAGCCAAAATTCAATATACCTTTTCATGCCTTAAATCTGAGCAAATACACAAACTGCTCAGGAACAAGAATGTCTTTGTTAGTTTGAGCAGGATTTGAGTAAACTCTGAAACAGTGCTTATTGCTCAGTTATCCACTTTTGCTATAATGAAAAGCATGTCCTGAATCTGTCATGGGAGATTAGGTGAATGTGATTACTGTTGTCCTTTTGCCGGTGTTGATTTATACCCAGCGGCAGTACAGTCAAACCATCCCGATGTGTTTTACCTCTCTTTATACAAGGGAAGATTAAAAAGATTGAATTGGTGATATGGACTTAAAATAAAGACATTTCATCCAAATTGTGGTCAAAATAGGAGAAAAATGGCTTTCACTTTTACAGTGCCATGCAAATGAATTTACCGCTGTACTGTTTTAAGAATGAATGTTCTGTTATTAGTGCTTGTGGCTGTATTTGCATCAGTTTTGGGGGGTGTTAATACTTCACTTATGAAAGTGAATTGTGTTGCAGTGCTTTACGCCAGGAGAACAAGGCACAAGTTGAATATGGCTCATGTCTGCTTAGCCATCCTTTGTTTGCTGCACATTATAACATGGAGAAAGGTATGATATACAGTTGTCAGAAAAAGTATGTGAACCGCTTGCAGAATCTGTGAAAATGGGAATAATTAAATTAAATAAACTAAATAAGAGCGATCATACAGAGTGCATGTTATTTTTATTTAGTGTTGTCCTGAATAAGATATTTTACATAAAAATGTTTACATATAGTCTACAAGACAAAAAAAAAAAAAAATGTTAAAAGTGTAAAAGAAGTTTATGAACCACTGATTCTTATGTGTGGTTACCTGGATGATCCATGGCTGTTTTATTGTTTTGTGATGGTTGTTCATGAGTCCCTTGTTTGTCCTGAGCAAATAAAAACTGCCCAATGTTGTTCAGAAAAATCCTCCAGGTCCTGCACATTCTTCAGTTTTCCAGCATCTTTTTCATATTTTAACCCTCTCCAGGAATGACTGTACGATTTTAAGATCCATCTTTTCACATTGAGGACAACTGAGGGACTCAAACACAACTATTAAAAAAAAGGTTCAAACATTCACTGATGCTCCAGAAGGAAACACGGTGCATTAAGAGCCGAGGGGTGAAAACTTATTGAATTTGAAAATCAAAGTAAATTGTACTTAATTTGTCTTCCAGGAAACATGTAATTATCTTCTTTTGCTTCTGAAGGGCAGTACTAAATGAAAAAAAAGAATGTTGAACCTTTTTTAATGGCTGTGTTTAAGTCCCTTAAGTGTTTAAGTTGTCCTCAGTGTGAAAAGATGGATCTCAAAATCGTACAGTCACTGCTAGAGAGGGTTCAAATATGAAAATAAGCTGAAAAACTGAAGAGTTTGCAGGACCTGGAGGATTTTTCTGAAGAACATTAGGCAGTTTAACTGCTCAGGACAAACAAGGGACTCAAGACCAACCATCACAAAAAACAAAACAAAAAAAACAATAAACAGCCATGGATCATCCAGTATTAAGAATCAATTGTTCATAAACTTTTGAACAGATCATTTTAATAAATTCAGCTTTTTTAGTTTTTTCTTTTTTTTTGGACTAAATGTAAACATTTTTGATTTATTTATTTTTTTAATGTAAAATATCGTATTCAGGTCAGCACTAATTAATGCATTTTGTATGATCGCTTTCATTTTGTTAAAATTATTCACATTTTCACAGATTCTGCAAGCGGTTCACATACTTTTTCTTGCAACTGTATAAAGGTATGATATACACTCACCTAAAGGATTATTAGGAACACCTGTTCAATTTCTCATGAATGCAATTATCTAATCAACCAATCACATGGCAGTTGCTTCAATGCATTTAGGGGTGTGGTCCTGGTCAAGACAATCTCCTGAACTCCAAACTGAATGTCAGAATGGGAAAGAAAGGTGATTTAAGCAATTTTGAGAGTGGCATGGTTGTTGGTGCCAGACGGGCCAGTCTGAGTATTTCACAATCTGCTCAGTTACTGGGATTTTCATGCACAACCATTTCTAGGGTTTACAAAGAATGGTGTGAAAAGGGAAAAACATCCAGTATGCGGCAGTCCTGTGGACGAAAATGCCTTGTTGATGCTAGAGGTCAGAGGAGAATGGGCCGACTGATTCAAGCTGATAGAAGAGCAACTTTGACTGAAATAACCACTCGTTACAACCGAGGTATGCTGCAAAGCATTTGTGAAGCCACAACATGCACAACCTTGAGACGGATGGGCTACAACAGCAGAAGACCCCACCGGGTACCACTCATCTCCACTAAAAATAGGAAAAAGAGGCTACAATTTGCACAAGCTCACCAAAATTGGACAGTTGAAGACTGGAAAAATGTTGCCTGGTCTGATGAGTCTCGATTTCTGTTGAGACATTCAGATGGTAGAGTCAGAATTTGGCATAAACAGAATGAGAACATGGATCCATCATGCCTTGTTACCACTGTGCAGGCTGGTGGTGGTGTAATGGTGTGGGGGATGTTTTCTTGGCACACTTTAGGCCCCTTAGTGCCAATTGGGCATCGTTTAAATGCCACGGCCTACCTGAGCATTGTTTCTGACCATGTCCATCCCTTTATGACCACCATGTACCCATTCTCTGATGGCTACTTCCAGCAGGATAATGCACCATGTCACAAAGCTCGAATCATTTCAAATTGGTCTCTTGAACATGACAATGAGTTCACTGTACTAAAATGGCCCCCACAGTCACCAGATCTCAACCCAATAGAGCATCTTTGGGATGTGGTGGAACGGGAGCTTCGGGCCCTGGGTGTGCATCCCACAAATCTCCATCAACTGCAAGATGCTATCCTATCAATACGGGCCAACATTTCTAAAGAATGCTTTCAGCACCTTGTTGAATCAATGCCACGTAGAATTAAGGCAGTTCTGAAGGTGAAAGGGGGTCAAACACTGTATTAGTATGGTGTTCCTAATAATCCTTCAGGTGAGTGTAAATGTGCGACATTGCTATGTGTTAATGTATAAGTTCACACAAAACAGTATATGTAATTTGTAACAAGACGCCACCATTGTTTTGCTATCTGCCTGATTCAGTGCTGCCAAAATTAGGAGGGTTGTGGGATGAACTTTTTGTTACTTCACTATGTGCTTACATAAACAAATATTGTCGTGTTTAGTAGTTTGGAAACTGCCAACAGTTTTGTGTTGGATTCAATTAACTGAGCAGTCTTTATCTTTACCCGGTCCTATGTTGGCAATAGCTGTGAATGTTACAAGCGTGGGTGCTCTGCGAACAGCTACTACCTAACTGAGAGTGTGAAGAAGCCATTTTCTCTTGGCTCTAATTAGGATATGACAGATTGTGATGCAGTCCAGGTTCAAGAGACTTTCTTTGTAATATTTCAAGTATTGTTTTTATTAAAGAATTAGTTCCCCTAAAAATAAATATTCTGTCATCATTTCATCACCCTCATGTAGTTCCAAATTGTACAATATTCTTTCTTCCATTCAACACAGGAGATATATAGCCATACAATTCACACAGATCATTTCCATATAATGACCAGAGGCAGTTAAATGACATGCACCATAACAGCATCCTTATTGTTGTGTGTACTCAAAATTGCTGCTTGATTAGTTCACTTGAATCTGAATTAAAGTGAGCTAAAGCAACGGTTCATCACAACTTAAATTAATTATACTCAATCCATTTAAATTTGTATGGGACTGCATTAGGCGAGTAAATGTTAATAAAAATAAGTGTTGTTTTATGTGTTTTCAGAGGAGGTTTAGGATAGTTTCTGCAGTGTTGGATTTTTTTTTTTTTTTTTGGTAACACTATAGTTGTAACAAATGTACTGCTCATGGTTAGTTCATGTTAGCTAATAGGCCTACATTAACTAATATTAACTAATGAAACCTTATTGTAAAGTGTTACCCTTATAAAGCACATATTAATGCCTTATTCTGCATGACCATACTCTATATACCTAATTAATACCCAATACCTAAACTTAACAACTACCTTACTTACTAGTAATAAGCAGTAATTAAGAGATTAGTGAGGCAAAAGTCATAGGTAATAGTTAGTTAGTGAGAATTGGATCCTAAACTAAAGTGTAACCTTTTTTTTTTTTTTTTTTTTTATTCTTATTATTTAATTCTTCTATTAATCATAATAATAATAAAGTCTAACCTGGCAGCGATAGAAAGGACATTTCATTTATTTTCATTAAACAATATACACTATTTAATAAAATTAATTTTCTCTTTATTCATTAAAATGCATAATATCAGCATCATATGCATACATGCAGTTATAATAGTCATTACAATTAAAGTCTTATCATAACTGGTAAAACCTGAAAGACAAAGAAAGAAATCATTGATTTTTTTTTATTTATTTATTTATTTTTTTTACTTTCTTTAGACAATACACTCACCTAAAGGATTATTAAGAACACCATACTAATACTGTGTTTGACCCCCTTGATTCAACAAGGTGCTGAAAGCATTCTTTAGAAATGTTGGCCCATATTGATAGGATAGCATCTTGCAGTTGATGGAGATTTGTGGGATGCACATCCAGGGCACGAAGCTCCCGTTCCACCACATCCCAAAGATACTCTATTGGGTTGAGATCTGGTGACTGTGGGGGCCATTTTAGTACAGTGAACTCATTGTCATGTTCAAGAAACCAATTTGAAATGATTCGAGCTTTGTGACATGGTGCATTATCCTGCTGGAAGTAGCCATCAGAGAATGGGTACATGGTCAGAAACAATGCTCAGGTAGGCCGTGGCATTTAAACAATGCCCAATTGGCACTAAGGGGCCTAAAGTGTGCCAAGAAAACATTCCTCACACCATTACACCACCACCACCACCAGCCTGCACAGTGGTAACAAGGCATGATGGATCCATGTTCGCATGCTGTTTATGCCAAATTCTGACTCTACCATCTGAATGTCTCAACAGAAATCGAGACTCATCAGACCAGGCAACATTTTTCCAGTCTTCAACTGTCCAATTTTGGTGAGCTTGTGCAAATTGTAGCCTCTTTTTCCTATTTGTAGTGGAGATGAGTGGTACCCGGTGGGGTCTTCTGCTGTTGTAGCCCATCCGCCTCAAGGTTGTGTGTGTTGTGGCTTCACAAATGTTTTGCAGCATACCTCGGTTGTAACGAGTGGTTATTTCAGTCAAAGTTGCTCTTCTATCAGCTCATTTTCCTCTGACCTCTAGCATCAACAAGGCATTTTCGTCCCATAGGACTGCCGCATACTGGATGTTTTTCCCTTTTCACACCATTCTTTGTAAACCCTAGAAATGGTTGCGTGTGAAAATCCAAGTAACTGAGCAGATTGTGAAATACTCAGACCGGCCCGTCTGGCACCAACAACCATACCACGCTCAAAATTGCTTAAATCACCTTTCTTTCCCATTCTGACATTCAGTTTGGAGTTCAGGAGATTGTCTTGACCAGGACCACACCCCTAAATGCATTGAAGCAACTGCCATGTGATTGGTTGATTAGATAATTGCATTAATGAGAAATTGAACAGGTGTTCCTAATAATCTATTAGGTGAGTGTATATGCACAATATACGACATTCCCCTCCCTGCCTTCTCTTATAAAATAACCTTTGTGTCCTAGTAAAATTGACATAACGTTCCCAACAAAAGTATTGTTTAATGCAAAGATCAAGTGGACAGGCAGTTGATTCATTAAATGATAAGCTATTTTCTCACAAGAGCGATTTATTCAGTGTAGTGAAGCTTCTTCTCCATTGGCATCCATTCAAAAAACAGCCTCTGGTCTCCTTCCTTACGTACCACCGATCCACAGCATTAGCATTAGCCATAACAATTTTAATTGATTGGGTTGTTTTAAGCAAACATTTAACCCAACTGCTGGGCTAAAACAACCCATTTGCTGGGTTAAAACAACCCAATTGCTGGGTTAGTCCATTTTCAACCCAACTTGGGTTGTTTTTAACCCAGCATTTTTAGAGTGTAAGACTTGAGTGTTTGTAGACATTTAAGAGGCTGTTATGTTGACCTTGATTTAATTTCAATATTGAGCTGCTCGGTTTTATTTTGATTTTAGAAAATAAACATGTGATTGCTCTCCTCACAAATCAATTGTTTCTTGTTTTTGATTGGCATGTCTCTTAGCTGTTGAAGACTATAGTGCATTTTTGAAACTACATTCAGTACGAGTAAAATACTTAAGTACTGTTAAAATCAGATACTCTAAGACTGTAAAGTCATATTGGAATTAATGGCTTGTAACTTGTAATGGAGTCATTTTCACTGTAAGGTATCATTTACTCAGGTATGGCTTTCAGGAACTCTTTATACCTCTGAGTTTGTTCTTAGGTTGGGAGTGGCTGCATGACAACTATGGTGTGTATTGCTTTATTCACTGAGCATAAACTATGCTGAGATCTTATACTGCCCTACAATATGATAATATTTACTGCATTTTGACTAAAACCGGAATTGTGAAAAATGGCTCAAATCTTTATTGATTTGATATCAGCTTTTATACTGAATCTTACCCTGATTTAACCAAATCTGTCTGTCAAAAGACAAATTATAATCTAAGGCACAAAAAATCTGATTTTTTTTTTTTGCTTTTTTTTTTCATACCGAACTCAAATTTCCTCAAGCCTCATCCAAATCACTTTTGCAGGTGGGTTGAAATCGAATTAAAATCAGATTTTTGTTCATTTGTTTTAGTCACAAGATCAGATTTTATTGTTTGTTTTTTGTTGCTGTTGTTTGTTTTTTGGGTCAATATATTGAACCTATTGGAAATATGCTATGAATGCACTACAAAAAACTTGTAGCCTACTATATCGCATGATTTGAAAATGAAGACATTTTGACATTTTCATCACATAACCAGCTCCATATGTACTGTGGGCTTTTCTGACTAAGATGGGTTTTCACACTCGGCACGTTTGTTCCCGGAGCCCCTAGCAGCTTTGGTCTGGTTTCATACTCAACTTGATTCTATCAAACACTGGTGCATTGCGTCCATCTTATGTCATCACAAACGTGCATGATAGAAATGTCAAATGTGAAATTTACCCTATAGTGAAAAATAAATATAGCTAAAATATTAGGGCTGTAAAAATTAGTGTTAGCATATGCCAATATTTTTTTTTTTCAGTTTAACATATAATAAAATATTAACAAAATATTTAACGCAATTAACGCAGCATCAGCTTTTTTCCTTTCATTCTTTGGCTGCACTATCACGCTATCATTCATTCAAGTGCTATTAAACTATTGAAGTGAAGAAATAAGAATTTAAATCTGTACTGGTGCGTTGTCTCTGAATCTCCTCTGTGTGACACACACAGGACTCATGCACACAGAATGGCGCTTCAGACAGCGCGTGGCCGCGTTGAGTTCTCAAAAACACAGACAAAAACACACAAGTATTTCAAAATGTCAGATTTGACGAGTATCCTCGTAGTCTTAAATGTGTTAAAAAACGTTAAATTAACGTAAAGATTTCATTGAAGACACTGAATGCTTGTCAGATCCAGATCCATGTGACAGGTCTTAAAGTGACAGCAGCCTAATAAACCTGCTGCTATGATGTCTGTCATTAATGTAAAGCAAACAACAGACAAAGAAAAAATCACTCACTGCTCTTGACTGAACTTTTGTAGCTTTGATAAGGATTAATCTATATTTAATTTATAATTTATGCAGTGAAGACTGTGAAGTGTTTGATAACTTTTTCAATTTCTGTATATATTTACTGTTAAATGAAATACATTTATTTTATGCTAAGTACACTACAAATACATTTACATATGTACTTAATATAAATACCCTGCAATTGTACTTGTGTAATACTAAATTAGTATACTTAAAGTCTGCTAAATTGGAACAACTAATTTTGTACTTGCACTATGGACTTTAGTTATCCAGAAATAGTGCTGAGGTCCAACTAAAGATATACTTAAGTATATATGATTGTGCTAAATTTAAACTATTGCAGGTATACTTCAGGTACACTTTAAATATCTTGCATTAAAGACTGATATTATACAGAGATCATACTATCCTTACTAATAGTGATATTAAAAACACATTTTAGGCTTAATATTAAGAAAGGTGCATCGTGCAATAAAGAAGTACTCCAAATAAAGATTAATTATATTTTTATATCAGTAAGTTTTAAGCAATATGTCAATAAATATGTTAATGGCTTTGTAGTATACTTAGTATGAAATAACAAGGGTAGTTCAAATGCGAAAGAGCATTAACCTTTTAGTGCCACTCACCTGGCATTTCATTTCTGAACTACTGCGATATGTATGGTGACCAACATATATTTTTTTGTTGTTGTTGTTGCTAGATTCACCTTTTCAATAAAACTGGATATTTCACTTTGAAAGTGTTGCAACGTAATTTAATTTTGCAGAACTGTTGCCTCAGGAAAGCACACTCTAAAAAATGCTGGACTAACCCAGCAACTGGGTTTTTTTTTTTTTACCCAGCGATTGGGTTGTTTTAACCCAGTAAATGGGTTGTTTTAACCCAGCGGTTGGGTTAAATGTTTGCTTAAAACAACCCAATCGCTGGGTTAGTCCATTTTCAACCCAACTTGGGTTGTTTTTAACACACTTTTAATACACTTTTTTTGGGTTGAGTGTATTTCCAATGAGCCTGAGCTGCATGAATTACAAGAAGAATTACTATGACTATCAATATGAGGTTGACTACATGATGACAGATTATTTTGGGATAAACTATTCCTTTAAGAAATAAAAACACTTCAATTATTATCATTATTATTATTATTATTATTATTATTATTATTATTATTATTTATTTATTTATTTATTTTAAGTTGCCAGCCAGCACCAGCATTTTTGGTAATTTTCACTAAACTTTCATGGCCCCTAGAATATTTTCTTGTATGAATATCTGAATATACATATCAAAAGAAAGAACAGAGCCACTGTTTTATATACAGTGCATCCGGAAAGTATTCACAGCGCTTCACTTTTTCCACATTTTGTAACGATACAGCCTTTTTCAAAAATGGATTAAATTCATTATTTTCATCAAAATTCTACAAACAATACCCCATAATGACAATGTGATAGAAGTTTGCAAATTTATAAAAAAAAAAATTAAAAAAACGAAGAAAATCACATGTACATAAGTATTCACAGCCTTTGCTCTTGAGAGGTCCAAGCCATGAACATTTTGAACAAAAAGCTGAGAAAATTGCATTTTTGTCAAAGACTACGTCCGGATCAGATTCAGAATGATAATCAAAACATAGACAGAGTAGACAGAGTTGTTAGGCAGTTTCATTTTATTTGCTGTTGAATGTTTGATGATCGCATTGGCTTAAGTTTACATGTGCATGACCATGCTTCTTCATCACTTGATTTTGGATCCAGATATTCTGTACTCTTTCAGAAGATGCGTAATAGCACCCCCTACCCTATAACAGTGAAAACATAGTTCGGCCTAACAATGCCTGGCTGTGCCAAACAATATAAAAAATTTAAAAAACACTCATCCAACGTCTTCAGTGGTGCAATCAGTAAAGCGTGTGGCTAATATGTCATTTCAGGTTCAAATCCGCCTTTTGCAGAGCTTGCCCTTCTCTCTTTTCTCATCACAAATCACATCGGAAAGGCATTTACTTTCAATAATTAAGAAAATGTTCTAAAAGTGCCTAATGTTTAATAATAATAAAAGCATTTATTGGGTAGGGTTAGGGGTAGGTGTAGAGGGCTTTTATTGTCCCTTTAAGGTGGTATCCATTTAATAATTGAAATATAATAATTTACACTCTATATTATTATTGCATCCTGTTAATGTACAACAATACTGAGGCGCAAATAGTATGTATTTGTCAAAATAAAGTATAAATTACATGTAATTACTATTTATATTGCAAAGAACTGCTACTTTTATATGGTGTAAATAGAATATATCTCTATTTTCACTTAGTAAATAGCATCTACAACTATTTGCACTTAGTGTAAATATCATCTATCGCTAAGAAAATGTTATTTTCACTTAGTGTAAAAGAATCTATTCGCTATTAACACTTGGTGTAAATAGCATCTATCGCTATTTGCACTTAGTGTAAATAGCCGCTGCCATTAAAGATTCTGACAAAGATGACCCTATTGAAAAAGTACTGTATAGCCAGTTAGAGGTGTTTTATGAATACATGGGTGAACTCTGAAGAAGCATTTTCATTTGCAATCTAGTGTTACAAGGGGCTAAGGTCAAAAGTTTTATCAGAAATTTAGAATTTCAAAACTTATTAAGGGAGGACCCATGTTTGGTGATTGAAGAGAGGTAAAAGACCCAGCTTAATTAGTTTCATCTAAAGAATTATTGGCCTCCAATATAATAGTGTGATTCATCTTTCTCACCATCTGGTCCAAGAGAAGTGCTCCAGTGGTGCTGATTGCGTTCCCTGGTGCTGTATGGAGGTAATAGGCTGTTCAAAGCTGACTCCACTGTGGACAGCTGAACAGAGGTGGGGCAGCAACATCTGGGCTTGAGGTTGTCACCAGCTGCCTGTCACGCAAGCTCCCTTATAGCAGGCAAAACCCACTCTATCTAGCATTATGTGCTTATGCTGAAGGGGAACAATCATTATGTCTTTGGAGGACTGACAAACGAATAGCAAGCCTGATGGCCCCCAAGGTCATTGGATGCTAGGGAAAAATTCTTATCTTAAATGGCGCTCCAGTTTCTTGTAATTATTGTACACTAATTTACCCTGGACCTGAGTGATTTTGTACCATTTTGAAAAATAAAGGATGGACTATTTCGTCGGAGCAATCACACAGATAATCTGTGAAGGTTCAAAAGACGTCTAATCAGACTGTTCATCTCCTGCTGACAGCGTTATCAAAAAAGCAGTCAATAATCAAAGGAAATAACAAGCTTGATTCAAAGGGCACTGTGTTTCATACTCTTGCCCAGTGAGCCCTTAGTCCTTAGTCCTTGTCCCAAGAATCTTGATGTATAATTTTAGAGCGCTGAATAATTATGTCTGGATGACATTTTGCAGATGATGTGTGATCTCGGCTAACTCACCTTTTTGACACAGCCCGTCTCCCTTCACAATTATATGAAGTGCAGTTCATGAAGGTCTGCTCTTCATACAAACACAATATCTGTAGGCAGATCTTTGTTCTTTAAACTTGTGATGCATAGAGCACATTAGCTTGCAATCTCAATTCAAAGTTCCAATTAAAACTGAACGGGGCTTGCTCTTCATTACCCGAACTCCAGGCGATTTTCGGGTCATTAAGCTCTACCTGTATCTGTGGAAATGTTTTAGAGGTGAACATCTGGAGGTTACAAGATTGCGTATAAAATTAAATGCCTCGGTGTCCTCTCTTTGTCTTTTGTCCAGAGAGGCCAAAGATAATGAAATGTAATGTCATGTGATAAGCATCTTGGCAGCATTTTCTGCGACACAATGCACAAATCATCATCGTTTGATGACAGGTTACGCATAATGTTAATTATTTAGCCTCATACTACTTTTTAAGTAGATTTTGGTGTAAATCCCTGCCTTGGTCATATCATACTTTATTTTTCAGAAACCTTCGGTTTACTCACAACATAAACTATAGATGCAGCTATATGAAGTCTTTACATGTTAATGCCGTGATAGCAGCATCGTTCATCAAAGCCCTCTAGAGCTCTAGTCTTTATTCACTGCTGTGCTTAAAATCCTTTTTATCTAAAGACCTCCTATGTGGTGTCCATGGCACAACGTAGAACATCTTTTATCACACAGAGGGAATAATACCTCTGAATAACCTTTGTTAAGCTTGATAACATGAGCTCTATGAAAATATTATTCACCTGTCAAAGAAGAAACACTCTGAAATGGCACTGAAAAGATTAGTACAATATGCACAAGATCTGTGGGAGGAGTCTTATATTTAACTATATTTAACAGATTGTGTGGGAGGAGCCTGACGTTTGAAACATTAATTGCGCTCTGTAAATGTGAAAGGTTTTGTGCCAGATTGCAGCGCTGTCTATTAAAGTCTTCAGATCATTCATAGCTTCAAGGATTGTATAAATGTATTTCTTTAATTCATTTTTGTTTGAATAATTCAGACGTTCATCTATGTTAAATGTCCCTACCACTGGTAGATCCAGATGCTGTTAAAGTTCGCCTCAGGCCGACTTCAAGGAGTTTTCGTTGATCAATATTTTTTAAGCAGCGGTACCAGCTAAATTTTTATTAATTATTAACTCTGCACTTTCGAGAACTACTGAAGCAGAATTAAAAGCAAATTGCAAAATTAATAAATATTAACTTTAGCCAGACTTGATCGTTACCAGCAGCTTTTAATCCTGTGAGGTGATTTTGATCTGAAACTACATGTGTTGAAAAGTCTTTTTCAACACAGAACTGTTTTATGATTTATGGGAAGCCCACATAGTTCAGCCATGCAATATTCATGTTTAATTCTGTCCTTCACTTTTTCAAAGCAAATTTTATTCTTGCCTCAATATTGATTGAAGAGGAATGCAGGGACGAAATTTAAAACTGATTTTATTTAAGATATTTATGCCTGACAATTTAGTTACCCAGATACTCTAGAGATCCAAGTGGTCACATTCTGCAATACACATATCTCACGACATCCTAGTGAAGCATAGTTTTGTTATTGTAATGGAATCAGAATAACTTGGCAAATATTGGCAGCCTGAAGTGAAAAGGACACATGGAACAGCCAAATGCTTTTTCGTCCTGGTCTCACAGCAGGTGAAATAGCAACATAAACTCACTGGTTCTTCAGGCTTCGGCTGCCTAAGAGACTAATGCACTATAAAAAGCAGCAAGCTGAGTCAATGTTGCCATCTTGTGGAAAGCGAATATCCAATCACATGGCCAGCTCACTCACACAAAGAATGGCTCTCGTTAGAGTCAAAAGAGAAATGTTCTATCTTTGTATGTGATAAATTAAGATGACAACCTACTCCCAATTAGCACAGTTAAAAGTATATCTGTTTATATGGATATAAACACGTTAAGAGAAATATTACTTTTAAAGATGAGATTAAAAGAGGCTTATATTCGATATTAAACAGTTGAAAAGCACTCATGGCAAGACATGGCAGCCTTGACAACTCGAGTTAAAACAACAACAACAAAAAAAACTTTCATTGCCACTGGTTTGCCTTATGGAGCTGCTGTAATGATCACACTCAGTGCAGTTGTGAGTGTTTTAAACCCTCTCTTGTTTCTGTGACCATCGTCAAACACTATTTAGAGTCTCGCTGGAGATTTGGGTGCTTGTTGCATTCAAGATGATCCACAGTAATCAGCTCCTTTGAGTCCGTCCCTCTGAGCTGCAGCACATCTCGCTGTGTCTTTATGTTACATCATTCTCCACATGGCACATTATTAAGCTTATGGGAGCATGCTGGAAGAAAGCCTTGCCCTCCGATTTTCCGTTGCACACAGCCTCAGCTGTTACGAGTGCAGATGGATCACTTGCCGACCAACCCAGTGCAAGCCGCTGAAAGTAATTTATGCACGCTTCTGGAGGACATTCTTGGCATTGACGTGACTCACATCGATGTGATGCCTTTGAATATGATATTAATGACACGAGTTGGCTCCGTCAACAGGGATGATTTCTACAGAACAGAAGAACGATATCGCCCTGGTGGATTTCTGCTTTACACCTACCCTCTTAAAAGTAAAGTTTCCAAAAGCAGCGACCGTAGCCATAGACATACTATTTTTGGTTCCTCAAAGAACCTTTCAGTGAACAGTTCTTAAAAGAACTATTTTCTTTTTCTTAGTGTGAAGTACATTTTAAAGCCTAAAGAATCTTTTTGTGGAATGCAAAGATTCATGGAACCATAGATGCCAATAAAGAACCTTTATTTTGAAGAATGTACCAGAACACAGCCCTCTGCAATTCTGACCAGGTGCCATGTCACAGTGATGCCTAGTTATGCAGTGGTGTTTCTTGTGTGCACTGCGGCAGATTATCAGAGCTTAACATGCCACACTGGAGATTTAGCTTTTATGTAGCCCATCCTCCAAGTGGCAATGCATGATTCAGGTGCTTTTTCTCCTCTGAAAACACTGTGAAGGGCATGTTTTGGGAAAGTGTTAAAGCTTGAAACAAAATGAAAGTGGCTTTTCTGTCACAGAGGGTGCTGGTTGCTCTTGCTCAACTCCCTGTGACAGGACTGTGACTGAAAAGCTCAAAGGCATTGGCATGAAATCCCTCATTGGCAGACACATCATGCTTTTCAATTTGTCCCTCTTCACGGCATCATACCTATTAACTCTCGCTGAGTTTAATTGCATCTTCTAATGCTTTCGCTTTTATTCCGAGCATAGTTTTTTTTAGTTGATTATATAGTATGCAGTCCACCAAGTTATAGGGGCCCTTGAGTAAAACTTTCCTATTAGACTGATAAGTACAAATCTCTTTAATTTGTCCTAAATTAAATGGAATTCAGAACAACTTAAGGACTATTCCTGTTCTGTAGTACCTTATGATCTATGTAACATGCCTCTTGTAGTGGATAGGTATAAATGAGATATTGCAGACTATTTTCAACCTGGTAATTTTCTTGCTGATGTAAACAATCAAGTCATAGTTAATAATACTGATGTGCCTGAGCAATATCTGCAATATAATAAGAGGGCTAAAGTAAGCCATTGTTCAGAGAGGGATTGACAGTTACTTGAGGGTGTCAACCTGATTTTTTTTTTTTTCCTTTTAAAATTTCCTTAAAAGTATCCAACAGGACTGGATTATTTTAGAAAGAGACAAACCGTGCAACTAACACCACAAATCCATTGTTAATACTGATTACTAAGCATGAACCTGATTTCCAAATACTTCTTAAAATTAGAAAGGATAATTATAAACAAATTACCGCTAAACATTTTCTTAGTTTAGAGAGTTAGTTGCAACTGGACCATCAGACCATACAGGGACAAAATAAGAAACTCCTAAAATATTTCTTAAAAGGGTCATGACCTGCAATTTTATAATGTTCTCTGAGGTCCACTTATAATGTTATCAAGATTTTTTTCAGCAAAAAAAAACAAAAACATTCTAATAGGAATAATTAGGAATAATAAGCTATTCTATCCTGTTTTTGACCATCTCTTCCAAATACTCAATTGTTATAGTTCCGCATTCAAAACTTAGAAGTAAACGACCAATCATATTTTATTTTCACTCTCTCTGAAACTGTGTCAAACTGTCTTGTTTAAACACTAATCTGCAGTAAAATGAAGTGTGTCTGATATGTTATCTGACTGTAAGTTCTTTAGAAATAAAGTTTCATCCACGCTTTATTAATGTTAGGATCACAAGGATGGCAATGCAAATTGTTTTCTTGGCACTTCAAAATGTCTCAGAGGCATCTCTATCATTTTGTTGCTGTAGTAATCCTATGTTTGCGTCTCTCATATTTACGACTACATGACATGTGTGAATCGGTGGGTGGGGCTAAAGAGGCTAAAGCTGGGCTCAGACTAGAGGAGTTTTTAAATCCTAAACGATTATGAAATCTGGTTGCATCACTCACATAAGGTGAATCTTCAAGATTTTAACATTTTTGTGCATCATACACTACAAGATATTATTAAGATTATCATGTCAGGAGGAGCACCTCGTGTGATCTCATTGGAAAGCGGATGTAAACATGTACGCAGAAAATCATCATTGATGTTTCATCAGGTAATGTTTTCATTTGCTTGCAGCTTTCTACACTCACCTGGTATGTTCAAAACCATGGCGATTCTCCCCAGCTCTTCTCTTTGTCCATACAGTTGTGTCATGTTTTCGAAGATAGACGTGTTGTCGCAAACACTACCAACGCCGTTCCGCCACCTCCACTGTTCAACAGACCCGCACGGCAGCTTTTTTCACGTCGCAATTTCAAAAGTGTTTTCATTCACTTCTCTCAATGCTATTGTGAAAGAACTAATGCAGTCATCCTGATTTAAAATTCTAAATATCAAACATGTTTGATATGATCGGGGCAGCCCTGATTTGTATGAGAGCGGATCGGGAGGTTTAAGATTTGATCTGTGAACGCCACACATTACCAGATAATCTTCCCCGATCGAGGTCCTCAACAAGATTTTTTCTCTGATTCTCAGGAACAGAAATTAGGGGATAAATCGGCCTAAAACTCCTGTAGTCTGAGCCCAGCTTAAAGAGACTAAATGATGTAGAAATAGGCGTTTATCTACTGCAGAGGTGGTCTTTCATTGCACTATGATGTAATAATGTGAAAGCTGTTTTTGGACTAACAAAAAAGTTTTGAGTCCTGAAACATACAAGATATTTTATAGTACAATGATCTCTTATTTGTCAAATAATCAAGGACATTTTTAATTCTCAATTCATAAGCCCTTTAATAAATTGTCTGTTTTTCATGTTAGAGGTTAATAAAGCACCGCAGGGACAAGAATTGCACCATCAGACCAAATTACAGAAATTATTTAAAATTCACTCCTGTGTCCACATAATTGTGATATTGTGATAAAAGACAACTGACTAATTTCATTAAAAGGCCCATGATTAATTGTCTAGATGTGAACTGCTGTGTGGGGCTCTCTGAAGTCAAACCCCAGGACTGTAAGAACAAAGAAGGTCAGTGGCAAGTGCCATTGAGTCTGTAATAATCTTTCCTTCATCAAGCTTTCAATACCAGAACTCTTTCACACCGTCCATATTCACCTTTTTCAGGAGCTTGACTGAATGAGTGAATTCAATCCATGAGTGATTTGCTGCCCTTGTTGAAGGTTCTGCAGATTTTCTGTTCATTCAAAGAGTTTGTCTCGGTCTAAGTCAAAGGGCTATGAGGAAATTCTATTTTGTGTGGAGCAAAAGATTAATGTGTGTACATGTTCGTGTTTTGCCAAGGGCGATGAATGGGTTAAGGTCGACGGAGACTCAAGCAGTGAGATGTTGTATGAAGGTCATGTGTGAACTATGGTGGGGAGTTTACTTTCAAGGACGTGCATGTGTGCTGTTAGAACATTCAGTCTGCTTTCTGAATACCGAGCCAGGACATACAAAATAAAAGACTTGTTGTCTGTTTTCATAAGCTACATATTTTCCTCCACATACAGTACAAAAATTATGTTTCTATGTAAGTAAGTAAATCTCATGCTCTGGTGAGACTGTAAAAAATAAAATAAAATAAAAAAGATCCCCTTCATTGTATTAACTCAAATTTTTAATTTCAATGAACTCAATTTTAAGACAACCAGGTAACTTGTTTTTTTTTTTGTTTTTTTTTTTTTAAGTTACTACTTGCATAGGTCCTTCTACTTCTAAGTTAAACCAACAATACTTGTTGTTACCGTTAGTCATTTCAAAATGAACCTCTAATTGTCCCATCAGATTATTGGAATATAGTCATCTGACCAAGCAGACATATTCATAAAAGCTTTTCCACCTATTTCAACTTAAAAACTTGCTGGCTTAAATTTTTAAGAATAAGCAGTTTACTGATCATGTACTCATTTTTTAACAGCATGTTCCTTTCACTTAAGCAAAAAACACTTAAGCAAAACAACAGGTCAAAGTGTCTAAATCATTTTGGTCCCAAATTTGTATCAATTTTACTGGTAGTCCACTGTATGAAGAATTGTTGGGTTTAATATGTCACAGTTTGCTTTATTTTGCTATCCTCACTTACATAAATGAACTATAGTGTCCTGCACCCACTAGTAAAAAATGATATCTGGTGACTGAATATTTTTTGGTTTGACTGTATATAGACAGCTTGTAGAAGTGTACTACTTACTAGTGCACACTAATCAAATTCAGTATGTAGATTTATTTTATATATTTTTCTTAAATATTTATGTTTATAGCACACTGAAGTATCATAATTTTCAAGAAATGTTATATTATCTATTAAAATGACATCAAGCATATTATATAATTTGTTGATGATCTTTACAAATATACTGAACTGAATCAGCTGACTTCATCTGAACAATGACACACAATGACAATGTTTTCTTTTAGAGCTGCTCTACAAACAAAATTAACTCTGTTTCAGCATTGAATCATTTCATGTTATCACTGTAAAGCTGCATCTAAACCATCTTTATTGTATAAGCCGCTACATAAACAAAGCAGACTTCACACATAATTAGGAAAGTCCATGAAGTGTGTTTTTGAAAATGGCTGTGGAGTCATTTTTATATAAAAATGTGGTTATACAATTTTATTTTTCATTTAATTGAAATGTTTATTTATAACATTCAATATTATATGAAATATCTGTTTTGAATGCCTGGCAGATGACAGTTCTGTTAGGTTTGACAAAACTCTAGTAATGGCAGCTGTGAAAGCGGCTAACTTTTTTACTCATTTAAATATTTTACAATGTGGAGAGCCTTTAGGTAGTGGGAACCCCTTTGAATTGGATGCATGGACTTTTTACTGCCTCAGAAAAAGTCCCTGAACTTTGCAATTACCATCTTTAAATATCCACACAATGACTTGGTTCTTCAAATGATGTAAAGCTTGTTAAACATTAAAAAAGGCAGGTTGGGAAAGACGCACAAGGATGAATTTAAAGAGAATCTACCTTCTCAAATTTTCAAGCTGAAGGCTATACTACAGTATGTCAACTTATGCAAAGCACCATAGCACCCCTGTGAAATGCACGGTAAGATCAAATTAATCTTTTGAAGTTGTTAACAGCGATAGGCTGAAATCCAAACTCTGAACCTGGATCAGGCAGGTGCAGTATGTGCTGCCGTGGGCAGGCCTTCTGGCAGTGCGTATGAGCTTTGGGCTTACACGGTGCTGTGAAGCAGTTTCCCACCATGATACCACCTACAAAACGTTCCAAAAGTGATTAAATTAACTCGGTGTGCTGCAGTACTTGTGTCCCTTGGCTGGCAGCTATAGACTATGACCCAGAGGTTAAACACTGCACCTCTGCCCTGGTTTTCTGTGATTATCCTCTGAATATTTTGGGGCATTGGCTGATGTGAATAACTGTAAGTGACCTGCTTTGCATCTGAACATGCAGGTGTACAGTGCTTATGAACTTGTGTGTGATTCTAGCAGAGCAGATTGCACCACAATTCCAAGAGGATTACAAAGTGGTGAGGTTGCTATGATGATTTATTATTAAATTATGTTAGATAAGAGTGATAGTGATCTTTCTGTATACTGACTCTGTTTTGGTGCCTTGTTTAACACGGTGGCCTGTTGTTTGAGGTATTTCCACACTTAGTAGAAAAAAACTTCAGAATAACAGAATATCTCTGGGACTTGACAAGGAACTAGACTAACCCAGCCTGAGGTCTTTTTAGAACAGTTAAGCATTGCGGGTAACCGTTTATTCAGCAAAGTAATGGCCTGGAACTTTAATTGTCATGGGTAGTTCATCTTCACCAACAAAAGCAGCTAACAATGAGGTCTCTGTAGAATACCTACTTTTCGCCTAAACTGGTGGTGATTAAGCTCTCTCTACTTTTTGCAGCTGTGCAGAGCAAAAGAATTGCTCAGGGGTGGAGTCAATCCCAATCAATCTATCAACTGATTTAATAACATATTCAATATTTAATTAATATTTATTTCTGGCTTTGATTAACCTTCAGTGTCCTTAACAAAAATGGTAAAACAAATCCTGATATGGTTCCCTTTGTGCTGCCAAAACAGATGTTAGAAGATCCTTTAAGTCCTGTAAGTTGCGAGGTGGGGCCTCCATGGATCGGACTTGTTTGTTCAGCACATCCCACAGATGCTCGATTGGATTGAGATCTGGGGAATTTGGAGGCCAAGTCAACACCTCAAACTCGTTGTTGTGCTCCTCAAACATTCCTGAACCATTTTTGCTTTGTGGCAGGGCGCATTATCCTGCTGAAAGAGGCCACAGCCACCAGGGAATACCGTTTCCATGAAAGAGTGTACATGGTCTGCAACAATGCTTAGGTAGGTGGTACATAGTAACAAAGTAACATCCACATGGATGGCAGGACCCAAGGTTTCCCAGCAGAACATTGCCCAAAGCATCACACAGGTACTTCCCCAGGTAAGCACCCGGCCATCCATGTGATGTAAAATAAAATGTGATTAATCAGACCAGGCCACCTTCTTCCATTGCTCCGTGGTCCATTTCTGATGCTCACGTGCCCACTGTTGGCACTTTCGGTGGTGGACAGGGGTCAGCATGGGCACCCTGACTGGTCTGCGGCTATGCATCCCCATACGCAACAAACTGCGATGCACTGTGTATTCTGACACCTTTCTATCAGAACCAGTCAAGTCAAGTCAAGTCAAGTCATCTTTATATAGCGCTTTTTACAATGCCAGTTGTTTCAAAGCAGCTTCACAGTGTTAACAGGAAAACAATGCAACAGAATTTGATTCAGCTGTACAGCCGCTCTGGTGAAAACGGTGATGTTATCTGGCTAATTTCAATTATCATATAGTGTCAATGCGGGCAGATCGGTAATATAGTTGAAATTTAAGTGTCCCCAACTGAGCAAGCCAAAAGCCAAAGGCGACGGTGGCAAGCAACCAAAACTCCTTCAGGGCCAGAATGGTGAAAAAAACCTTGGGAGAAACCAGGCTTAGTCGGGGTGCCAGTTCTCCTCTGGCCGATGAACAAATAGTGTATGATTATGATTCTGGCAACATTACAGGTCAGAAGTCATTTTAGATCAACAGATATTCGTAAGATTATTCGAAAGATTGGAGTCGTCACGCCGGAGATGGGTTTAATGAGGATGTCGTGTCGATGAGGCATTTACAGGGGGGAGTTTAATTGACACACCTGTCCATGCACAGGTCCACCATCTGATCTGGATACAGCCCGGATCCGGCTGACTGCAGTAAACCTCGGGATAAACAGAGAGACTAACATTAGTGTAGATGCCATTCTTTTGGTGTGACGAGTGCATCAGGTGTTATGGGAAGTGTTCCCGGTTCCGGCTGACCTAGTTAATGCAGCCTAACAATCATTTAACTGATTTGAATAATATAGATTGATAATGTTCTATGTGTATGCCATAGTAAAGAGATGTGTTTTTAGTCTAGATTTAAACTGACAGAGTCATCGGTGTCTGCTTCCTGAACAATGCTAGGGAAGACTGTTCCAGAGTTTAGGTGCTAAATTGGAAAAGGCTCGACCACCTGCAGTTGATTTTGATTATTCTAGGTATTATCAACTGGCCAGAGTTTTGAGACCGCAATAGACGTGATGAAGCATAATGGATTAAGAGCTCGCTCAAGTATTGGGGAGCTAAACCATTGAGTGGTTTGTAAGTAATAAGCAAGATTTTAACATTTATACAATGTTTAATAGGGAGCCAGTGCAGTGTTGACAGAACCGGGCTAATATGATCATACTTCCTGGTTCTAGCATTTTGGACTAGCTGCAGTTTATTTATTATGCGAGCAGGGCAACCACCCAGTAGAGCATTCTGTTCAGCTTTTTGCACTGAAAGCATGTGCCATAATTTAGATATATTTTTAAGATGGTAGAATGCAGTTTTACAGATGTTAGAAATGTGGCTTTCAAATGAAAGATTGGTATCAAAGAGCACACCCAGGTTCCTCAGAGCAGCCATCAAGTGTTAGACAGTATTCTAGGTTACTACTCGTGGAGTTTTTTTTTTTTTTGTCCAATAAGTAAAAATTCAGTTTTTTTCTGAATTAAGTTGCAATCCAATTTTTTTATATCAGCTATGCATTCCGTTAATCTTGTGAATTGGTAAGTTTCGTCAGGGCGTGAAGAAATATGGAGCTGAGTATCGTCAGAATAACAATGAAAACTAAAGCCATGCTTCCTAATGATATCTCCCAGTGGTAGCATGTACAGGGTGAAAAGCAAAGGTCCTAGCACTGAGCCTTGCACTGAGCTATTATTCTAGCCATCACACGTGCTTTCCTGTAGCTCAAACAATAAGAGTGTGGCGCTAGCAATGCCAAGGTCATGGGTTCGATTCCCAGGGAAAGCAAGAACTGACAAAATGTAAAAATGTGTACCTTGAATGCAATGTAAGTTGCTTTGGATAAAAGCATCTGCCAAATGCATACATTTCATAATTTTTATTAATAAATTTGACCCTTGCCCATTTTTCCTGCTTCTAACACATCAACTTTGAGGACAAAATGTTCACTTGCTGTCTAATATATCCCACAGGTGCCGTGATGAATCGATAATCAGTGTTATTCACTTCACATAATGTTATGCCTGATCGGTGTATATTTAAGTACTGAGTAAAAATAATTAACTACATGCACTTACTATGGTTAGGGTAGAATTAGGGTTTGGTTGAGGGTTAGTTGTTACATGCAATTATGCTTAATTTGCTGATATTACTGTGGTAAGTACATGTAACATATGTAACAAGGACACTGTAAAATAAAGTGTTACCCAAAAATGAGAATTCTTTCATTATTTACTCACTGTTGTGATATTCCAAATACGTATGACTACTTTCTTACTGTTCTGTAACACAAGAGGATAAATTATCAGAGAATGTCATATTTGTTGTGCAGTTACAATGAATGGATTCATAAAAGTAATACATACTGTATGATTCATGGGCTCTATTTAAAGTCTTCTAAAGCCATGCAATAAAATTGTGTGAAGAACAGACTGCATTATAGTTGTTTTCACTGAAAATATTGACGTCCACCCATTGACACAGCACTCCTTGACGCATTTATGAGAGTTCCTGATGATGTCTGATTTATGAGCAGAGTGGGTCCACAAAACCGATCTAAATTATTCTCAGTTGAAAATGACTGACTCACTGGAGAGGGAGATTACCAGTGAATAACAGTTGAATATTGTAAAATTGATCATATATGACTTCAGAACTTTTGTGTTATAAACCATCAGTTGTATGAACCACTTTTAAAACAGTTTTGATACTTTCATGGGGATTTTGCATCCTTTCTGATACTTGAATATCCTGTCCTTATTCATTTCAGATTTGGAATGATTTGAGTTAGTAAATGGTGACAGAATGTTATTTTTAGGTGAACTGTTCCTTTAAGGGGAAGTTAATGTAAAACTTGATTCAATTTTGTTCTAGGTTTATTCTTACCTTGTACTTGGCCTTATGGTTATAATTAGTTTTCTTCTCTTTTTCAAGCTATTCATATGTTTGTTTGATCTGAAATGTGAGACATATTGTATTTGCGCTCAGCTTGTCACTGATCCTAAAACTGGAGTCAGACAGCAGACTTAGATGAATTTAGAAGGGTGTTTAATTAATAATCATGACAGCCTAGGGAGCATTTCTGATGTAATTGCAGCCTATTATTTACTAATGTTACTAAAGTTGTTAGAAGTGTTTAGGGTGTTAAACTTGGGCTCAGGTTTGATAGACCCAAGGTCTTAAACGTTTCACATCTTCACTCTTCAGTTTTTGTGCTATTTTCTCCTGAGAGGATATTAAAAGATAATCAGTATTTCAGTTCAGAAGAAGACATGATTTTGTCAAGGCAGTCCTCACTGAAGCGTGATTAGTTCTGTGTTCCCATTCTTCCCTGGTTCAGATGTTATAAATGATTAGAAATGCATTGCAAGACAAAGTCCATTGCAATTTATACACACGGTTTCCTACAGGTAATTTTGATATGCTTGTCATTCATACCTTTGTTAAAAGTTCACTTACAAGCTTGTCTGGGAAATTGGCATTCATATTTGTGGAGGTTCAGTCCTCTTGTGTTTGTAATGGTGACTCAGTGTATGTAGTCACTGAAATACAGAATGTCTCCCTTGGAAGTTGAAGCCCATTAAAATGATAGATTGCACTATGTCGTAGTTTATGCTTAGGGACAGTTTACACCCACAAAGCAGTCTAATTGCATTCATTCCGGTGAAAAATCCACAAACGTTGAATCTGGGTTCTCGGGCGAGTTGGCAGCAGTCTACCTGACATCAGAAGACTGCCTTTGAGGGAGAAGAGTGAAAATTTAAATTTTGACAATGAAAAGACAGGCTCTATATCATCTGAAGTCAGTGGACAGGCCTACCATGCATAATTTCAAAGACAGCACAAAGCCTGTACAAGCAAGCGATGGATGGGTTCATTTCTACTTCTCTAAAGCTTGTTGATCTGCACATTCCTCCCATCACATCTTGTTAAAATGAATGACAATCAGTGCATCATTTCAGCCTCTAAGACAAAGTCTCTACTTCCCATTTCAGACTCGAAACATCTGACGAATATATCGCACTTGCCTCTTATGCTGTGTGTCATTTTCTGGCATTGCAGAAAATACCTCTGAGAATGTATGAATAGCAATTAAGACATTTTCAAATGAGGTGGCTTTGGCACAACAGTTCATCTTTCTCTGCCTCTTGCCTCCCTTGTCATATCACTTTTGACATTTTTGACAGCAATTACTATCATTTAAAAAAAAAAAAAAAAAAAAAAAGTATATATAGGCCAACTCTGTATATAAAATCATATATACTGTATTGTTGTTTTATTTGTATTCTCTATTTGTCTTGAGCTTCTAGCATATAAATAACCCCAAGTTATTTTGGTTTGTCAGAGTTGTAATATTTGTTGTAGGGGCAAAAAAAAAAAGTTTTATAGAAAAAGTATTTCTCTTGACATTTAATCACTGCATACCGAACAAATATTTGCTGGTCTGATGCATAGTCCTAGATTATTCATCTCCTAAACAGGAGTATATTCTAATATCAGTCACTAAAAAATAAAAAGAGCACCAAGTCTTCTGAAGCCATACTATAGACTTGTGTGAGAAACAGGGTAATTTTCAAGTTATTGTATATATCAGGCATAACATTATGACCGGTAAAGTGAATAACACTGATTATCTCTTCATCATGGCACCTGTTAGTGGGTGGGATATATTAGGCAGGAAGTGAACATTTTGTCCTCAAAATTGATGTGTTAGAAGCAGGAAAAATGGTCAAACGTAAGGATTTGAGCAAGTTTGACAAGGGCCAAATTGTGATGGCTAGACAACTGGGTCAGAGCATCTCCAAAACTGCAGCTCTTGTGGGGTGTTCCTGATCTGCAGTGGTCCAAGGAAGGAACAGTGGTGAACCAGCAACAGGCCAAGGCTCATTGATGCACGTGGGGAGAGAAGGCTGGTCCGTGTGGTCCGATCAAACAGAAGAGCTACGGTAGCTCAGATTGCTCAAGAAATTAATGCTGGTTCTGATAGAAAGGTGTCAGAATACACAGTGCAGTTTGTTGCGTATGGGGACAGTTAGAATGCCCATGCTGACCCCTGTCCACCGCCGAAAGACAGAACTGGACAATGGAGCAATGGAAGAAGGTGGCCTGGTCTGATGAGTCATGTTTTCTTTTACATCACGTAGATGGCCGGGTGTGTGTGCGTCCTGGGGAACATATGGCACCAGGATGCACTATGGGAAGAAGGCAAGCCGGTGGAGGCAGTGTGATGCTTTGGGCAATGTTCTGCTGGGAAACCTTGGGTCCTGCCATCCATGTGGATGTTACTTTGACACGTACCACCTACCTAAGCATTGTTGCAGACCATGTACACCCTTTCATGGAAACAGTATTACCTGCTATGTAGAGGCTGTGGCTCTTTCAGCAGGATAATGCGCCCTGCCACATAGCAAAAATGGTTCAGGAATGGTTTGAGGAGCACAACAACTAGTTTTAGGTGTTGACTTGGCCTCCAAATTACCCAGATCAAAAATTTGAATTTGAACACATTTGAAATGGTTATAATTTTTAACCCTTTGTTCTAGAAAAATTAGACAATACCTAATGGGTCATGAAAAAAATGATATATATTTTTTTACCAATAACTTTTGAACAGTTTGTCAGAAAATCATGATCTTTGTGTCTATGGATTCGGGGATACCGATTTGATATTTTTCCAAAAACACATAACTTTTGAAAACAGTTCAACGTCATAACGTTCCTTGGTTGATGCTGATTCTGACAATGTCTCATTTGTCATTTTCCAACTATGTGACTGTCCTCCATATTGAAGCAAGTTAAACACTTTTTTCATTACTCCTCCTATAAATGTTGCCCAATTTTGTCCAAAATCAGCTCAGATGATCTTTGGACCGAGTTGCACATAATAACTGAACGGATTTTTGATATTCACTACAGTTCCTGAGAAATATCGTTCTTGTTGTCTTATGCTAGTTAGCTTAGCATGCTAACCAGTTGCCATTGTTTCTAATGTGGCTCTTCAGCTATCAGGTTAACCATAAGCATTAAGTTAGTGTAGCATGCTAATCTGGTTAAAATGTTAAGTAAAGCTTTTGTGTGCTCATTCTCACACTGAAGGCTCTCCTTGCGGCAGCCTGGTGAATGTGCATCAACTGTGCTAACAGGCACATGCAGAAATGGTGCAAAAGTTGTTTATGTTCCAAACATTGTCTTTCTGAGAATGATCTCATCTGAACTTATGTGGCACATTTATATACAAAATCTTCATTTTAAGATGATTCTCACTTGAACTATAGAATTTCGGCATCTGTGACACACATCTTCCCAGTAGTGCAACGAGATGAGTGACAGGTACTTGAGCCAGAGATAGTAGGTTGGTTCATGTCTGGGTTCAAATCCTCTGTGGTACAAGTTTATAAAATTGTATGTAATGTGTCATTTTGATTCCTTTATTATCCGGGTAAGCACTGCTCTAATATTTATTTATTACTTCCGTTCATTTTGAGTTCATTCTTGTACTTAAGATAGTACTAGATAGATAGATAGATAGATAGATAGATAGATAGATAGATAGATAGATAGATAGATAGATAGATAGATAGATAGATAGATAGATAGATAGATAGATAGATAGATAGATAGATAGATAGATAGATAGATAGATAGATAGATAGATAGATAGATAGATAGATAGATAGATAGACTTTATAAATATGCATAAGCATATATACTGTATATATAATTTCTTCATATTTCATCAGTCTGGTCTAATAATTATGCAGCATTATTATCTCAATTACATGCCCTTGACCTAGTTTATGCAAGTTGACATTTATTGTTCATAGCAGGGATAGAGAAGTGGCCTTTTGATTTTTTTTTTTTTTTTTCATGATTTTTTTATTTATTTATTTTTTGTAATGGGACTAGAAGTGCAACAGCACCATCTACTGTAAACACACAATTATGCATACGCATCAAAATGTAAAGCCACGTTCTTTAGAGCCAGGTTGAGTCTGCCTCACTGTAAGTCATTGCAAGGTCTGCTGCAACTTTTACTGGATCGAGTCCAGGCTGTCGTGTTTATATTGAATTCTTATTTGAGCTCTGCAATCAGTATGCAAAGTAATTTGATGGTCCTGGTGATATCGACAGGAGCGTAGATTACTTTTTATGTAATGTCCAACAAAATCACATTCACAGTTTTTTTGCAAGATTAAATGAATGTATGCTGAACATTTTGTGACAGATTATTAATACGTTTTGTGATTTCAGAGAGCTAAAGTTCTAATATTCTTAGATTCTTAGAATATTCTTAAAGTTGCTAATGCTAATAACACAGATGAAACGTGAAATGTTGTGAGTATATGTATATATATATATATATATATATATATATATATATATATATATATATATATATATATATACTATTCCTACCTTAATTTAGAGGTCTTGCCATTGATTTCTCAGTTTCTTGGATGAAACAGACACAGCTTTCCATGAGGCCATGAACTGGAGGTCAGGTAATTTCTGAAGGCTTTTCAGATATTGCCATTTCGAACATCTGGAGGACTGAAACAACACCTGCAGTCGTTTTACCCTTTTGCACTCCCTCTCCACCTGTCTTCTGATGTGCTGCAGCAATTGCGTTGCATTAATAATCAATTTTTATTCCCTTTGAAATGTTCAGTCTTTGTTTTGCTCTTGCTCCGTTGGAGAACAAAGAATATAATTGCAATCTATCCATTTTATCAGATACAATCTGGCTTTATACATTGCTCTGTCCTTTCGCATCACTTTCATCTTGTGACATTTCAGACTATCAACAAATAACACATTAATTTTTTAAAGGTTACACTGCACCAATTCAGGGTCTTTTTTTCTATCCTTGAACCTCTTAGGTGAACCTCCTAAGTCGCTGGGCCTGTTTGATTGAAATGCTATTGCCTCTTTTCATTTCATATTGATTCAGTTATGTCCTTCATGTAGAATAATGATTCTGCCCATGTACTAGATGTATTGACCGCTGTAGTAATCTTGCTGTTATTGTTAGATTTTGACTTCTAATCCATAATGTTTAACATAAAGAAAGTAGCCATACTCTTGGTAACATGTTGATTTTGTTGCAGATGACATAGTTAATCGTGATACTTTAATTTTCAGATTATATTTCAGGTATTAGTTTCATAGAGATTGCAAGACATCTAACAGGCACTATAGCTGAGGCAATATGTATCCAATGTTGTACAAAAGACAACCACTGGAGGCCACTGGAGTATTACAAATAAATAAAAACTGCACGAAACAGCATATGCAGGACATGCAGTGCCTATTCAGATGGTCTACCGCATTGAAATACTCAGAAAAGAGAATAACTTTTTATTTCTAAGTTTCTTCAGCATGCCATATAAAACAATGAAAAAGTCAAAGAAAGCGTTTCTGTATTACAAATGCGTCACACTAGTAAACTTATTCTTGATCAGCATGTTACATTCCAGTTAAGTCAGGTAATGAGGCTCTTCAATAAAACATTATGGCAGTCAAACAACAAATTAATGTCAGTACACCACAAAGCAAGAATTTACATAACATAGTTTTAATGACTGATTTTGACATCATGGCTAAAGACCCCATTAAATCAAGAGTTTTGTGGCATTTAGCCCATGTCTGTAAGCTTTGAAGTCATATATTATGCTATTGTACTTGTAAATGTAGACAAAATTATCTTTTAGCAGATATACACATTTTACATCTTCATGGGTGTCAAAACTAAAGCCGATTTAATATGAAAAAAGGAACGAGCCCTTCAGTATATATCCCACCTGATCTGCTGGTTCGAATTGGGAATATTTAAACACAAAACTGTTTGCCAGGTGATTTCATGGGGTCTTTAAAATATTTAATAATGTAATTCAAACATATTGAAGTAGCATGCCAATATGTTATGATAGTAAATTACACAGGACCAGGGACTATATACAATACAAATTACAAAACCTTTACATAAAGGTGAAATATCAATATGATATAATAGTATATTTTCTACTGTAAACCTTATTACCATTAAACTCATGACTTACCAACACGTGCTAATTACTTTGGTGTTTTGTTCGTTGTTGTTATAATTTGTTTAGGGTTTTTTTTTTTTTTTTTTTTTTTTTTTTTTTTTGCTTCTACTTTAGTAATTTCGTGCTGAACCTAGTCTCAGACATGTGTTCTCAGATGAGGTGAGAGTTTTCACAAATATTTGGGTAAAACCAGGATGATTTGTTGCAAGCGTACAACTGGAAGTATTCACAGTGGTTTTTAAAATTGTGTATCTAAGATCAAAATACATTTTCCACAAAATTGCACAAGTAAACAAGTATGCTGCTGTCTTTAAAATACATTTGACTTTGATATAGTTAAAAGATAGAAGAATGTCAAAAATGTTTGATGAGTTTAACAAGATGAAAAATTCTAAAAAAAAATTAAAAAAAATCCGCTTGGGTACATTTTCAAAAGTATTCTTTTTCTCAATATAAAATGTGAAATTGTCTTATATCATTTTATTACAGTTAAGTAAAATCTTATAAGCATTAATTTATTTTTATTTTTTTTAATTTTCGCTTTTTTTCCAGTCCGTAATAGTTCTGAAATATCGGAGCAAAAACAGAATGAACTGCACAAGGTTGTTTCAATCTGTTGAGATGAATCCAGTGTTGATGATAGCTTTGATGAACTTTGTGTATATGTGAAAAGAGCATTCCAAGAGTTGACGTCGCACGCCTCTTTTTGAGGTCAAAGTTCGGGGACTCTATGCCTTCAAGGCAATTTCACGACCACCACACAGGCCCCAGCTCTCCCAATGTTTAGAGGAACCTCCTGTAATAACAAGAGACAGAGGTTAATGACCAGTGTCTGACCGCAGCAAATTCCCTCCTCCGCAGTGCTCTCAGTCACACTCTGTCTACTTACAGCCCATTGCAGGTAATCTTATGAAAGAGAGAGCAAGTGGGAGCCATGGGAAGCTCAGACAGGAGGCAAACTAGACTTGAATAGAGTTTTTCTAATGCAGACTGGTTGAGGAAAGAGTGGTTAACCTCATGGTGTTCAATGCCATTGTGACACAGTGGAAAGCAGATGAATGGCAGGAAATGCTTGCACTTCCTGTTCACAGATGCACATCATCCAAGCATTGAAGGAATTTTCACAAAGCGGACTGTTTTGACATATCCAATGTTCTAGTACATTGTGCATTTTTTCTTATTCTTCTTAGCACACAACATGCTTGTTAAAAATATGGAAAGCTATAACATTTAGTAGTTCAGTTTAATACAAGTTAAGTTTAACTGACAGTACTTGCAGCATAAAAACATAAATATTAATTTTAAATGGTTTCTTCTTTCTTTAAAAAAGCACAAATCTGGCTTGCAGTGAGGGTCAGTGAACTTACAGTTCAATACAAGTGAATGGGGCCAATGAAAAATAATACACTGTAAAACAAAAAATGTTGGTTTAACTTTAAAAAAAGATGCCTGGTTGCCTTAAAATGTTGAGTTCATTGAAATTAAAAATTTTAGTTAATACAATGAAGGAAATGGGTTTAATAAATAGAAACTCAAAACATTATTGTGTCTGAGCCACATAAAAATAAAATAAAAATTGTGACAAATCATGAAAATAGCACAATTTGGCATATTTTTTGCATTATAACAAATAAAACACAATTACGCAATATGCTTACAAAATATTTTAATACTATTTGAATAACGGGTGATGTCAATTTATAAAAAATTTCATTGTATTAACTTTTGAAAATTTTAAGGCAACCAGGTAACTTACTTTTTAAATACTATTTTTTACAGTGTAGTCACAAGACATAAACAATACGCATGTTAATTTTACTGTGAAAAAAAAAAAAAGTTATATACAGTTGTGTTCCGTTGTCATGTCTAAAACGCTAAACTGACCATAAAAATTAGAGAGCAACTTTAAGCTCAAATAATATACGTGTTAACAGAAGTGTTCTATAAAAAAAAATCAACATTATGCCACAAATGCTTTCGATTGAGATTGAACCAGGAAAATTCCTTTAAAGCGGTGGTTCTAAACTAGTGTCATTGAAACTAGAACACTAGAAACATAAAAGTAGAATTTTTTTTTTTTTTTTTGCTGACAACGCAGAATTGTTTGTTATTTGTCCCAGTTTTGTATGCAGTCCCTTTGAAATATTTAAAGCATCAAATGCTGTTTTACAGTAAAGCATCATAATAATAAAATCGGTTTGCCTATTAATTTGCCCTATAATTGAAGATATGAGTGCAAAAATGCCCCTGTATGAGCTCTTGTTTTTATAACATTCATAAGATATGATATAGTTAAGCAAATTAGAAAAGTGCTGTTTCCTGTATATCAGCAGAATTGCAAATGTGATATTGATTTTGTGAAATTTAAGTTGAGCAAATGATTCAATGACCGATCACCTTTTGAAATAATTGAATGATTCAATGACTCACTAGTTAAGACTTTACACCACCTACTGGCGGTTTTAGTTTAAAGTTTTAAAACAACTTTCCCCATGTTACATGTATTTACTATAATAATAACTATAAAATAGGCATAATTACATGCAACTAACCCTAAACCAAACCCTAATCCTACCCTGACCCTATTGTAAGTACATGTACTAAATGTTATTCAGTACTTAAAAGTATAATTACACTGTAAGTGACACTAAAGCGTGACCCAATTTTTATTTAAAACATGAATCATGCAATTTAGTTTGCAGTGTAAATGTATTCATACCACCTTTGAGCATTAAATTCTTTGTAAATACATCTAATGCAACTTCAGAAGCATGAATTTTGTTGATGTTGATTTCATTTGATTGGTATCAACCCTAAAGTGTCTTATAACTCTAATTGAATTTACTTATTAAATGTAAGAAATTTACATAAAAGATGACACACAATGCACACAAAAGAAGGCTTTCCTCCATTGCCTGCCAGTAATTTTTTATCAGGTTTGTACTAAGTACTATAATGTAGTAAGACAGTAATATTAAAAGACCAAATACAGTATGCACCTTATTGATGATGCATACTATGTACAGGCAAGCAGATGAACCCAGAATATAAACACAACACGCAGTTTCTTTAAACCATTATAAACAAAACTGTTACATTGCGTTCATATTCTGGGTTCATCTGCTCATCTGTATGTGCAGTGTACATCATCAATAAAGTGTATACTGAATTTGGTCTTTTAAAGGTGTCATGAACTGACTTAAATTGTTTTATACTGTTGTCTGAGGTCAACTTCTGATGTTTTCGTGGTTTTTACATTCAAAAACATCATAATAAATAAGTAATAGACAATTTTTTACCCTGGTTTTGAGGCTCCTGGAACGCTCAGTTTTTATGGGCGTGGCGCACTGAAGACTTGGAATTAAACGCCCACGGCTAGGATTGGATAAGCTTTGCATATTTAATGAGCTTCAGCTCCCCTGTCAGTACATGTGGGAATTGTTTTGAAAGTGTGTGGGAAAACAGCAAACGGAATGATTTGCCCACAGGGCTCGCAAAATGTCTTTATCAAACAAACACAATGATCCCCCCACGATTGATTGGAATATTTTTTTTTATTACTTGGCCCACTTGATCGGTGGATATAACCACGAACTGTGCATCACACACACACACCCACGCCTCACTGCAGAGTCAGACAAATCAGCATGTTCTAAACTTCCGCGATTGTATTTTTCCTTCAAATATCAAGTCAAGAGTGTGAACAACGCACATCAAGAAAGGAATGTTATTTCACTATTTAAGATAGCCTGTCGGGTAGGCTGGTGATACGTTTTGGTAGCCCGTCTGGAAAACACATAGCCCCAGGTCGTTGGGCTTTGCGAGCCCTGGCCCATACATGTCCGAGTCTGATCCCGAATCGCAATGAACCAACAACACCCCAAATAAAGGATTCTCCAGCCTGTGACAGCGTGCTAAGGTATGTTCAGTTAGACAAGTACACATAATCAATAGATCTATATCAAACGATCTGTAACAATGCATTACTATCACATATAAAAAAAAAATTAAAAACAATTTTTTACTCACAATAGTGTGTTGCTTCATTCATTCATTCATTCATTCATTCATGTAATCTCATCCTTGTTTTCAAACAAATCCGTAGTGAAATAAAGGAACAAACACGCAAACAAGCTGGATATTCATTAAAAATAAAGTTCATCCATGCATTCATAATATTGTATGTTTATTGCTTAGAAGTTCGATCCGGTGTAGGTCTATGTAGGACAATGTCATGTCAGGCATGAGTCAGTGGGCGGGACTACAGAATCAGGCGTTGTTCTTCTTAAGTTGAGATTGTGTTTCACCACACAATGACTTCAAGGGTTGGCATATTTGCTGGGCATGCTTTTCTTTGACTAACAAGGAAATTTTCAGCTCTGAAACGTGCATGATATTCTTATATTACCATGACCTTTTATATATCAAAAGCTCAAGGGAAAGTTAATTTCTCAATTCATCACCCCTTTAATGAATTGTATCACTCTTTTAGTGTATTGAGGCACGTTAATGCCCATTTTCACAGACAAGGCTTAAGCCTATCCCCGGACTAAAATGCCTGTTTGAGCTGTTTTAACTGAAAGCAACTAGACACATCTTAAAATGTGTCAGTGCCACTGATTTGTCTCAAGATGCACACAAAGATGTATATATTTTTTTTCTAAGGCACATTTATAAAAGTGCTACTTTTAGAATATCCTACTTGTTTCAGTAATTGAAATACCACAGGTGCTTTAAATGGGTCACAAGTGCCCAACAGTGTTTTTTTCTTCTTTTGAGATGGAAAATTGACAGGCCTGTGCTGGAGTTCTATGGATGTTATTCCCTCCAGGTCTCCGTGCCAGTCATGTGACTGAAAACTATGAATATGGTTAGAAAAATCAACCAGAAATGTATGGGCAACATCATTAGCCACTGTCGCCCTGAATGGTTTTTAGAATGGTAAGGAACGGTTCCAGTTGTGTTTCCACTTGTGCCTGGTACGGCACAGCACGATTACAAACCGTTCTCGGCACGGTTGTCTAACCATGCTGAACTGTGAAGTGACATCGCCACTCAGGATTGGTCACTTGTCCGTTGCCTGGCTACCAGGCAGTTTCTCTGTAGCTGGTTAAGCTCTATTTGAGCGATGTAAACACAAATTAGTAATAAATTCTAAATAAATATCTGATCATCCTTCATAATGCGGTCGATATTTACATCTCATGCCACCGTTGTGTTGCCAAGGCAACGACTGAAGCTTCTGTATGACATTCCAAAAAGCAACTGTTATCAGCCCCACAGTGGAAAATGAAACCAGAACTGTTCAGCTGGCCTGGATTGGCACGGAATAGAACGGTTACGCAATGAGAATCATTCGGTCCGACGGTGGCTATTTTCTGTAGATCTGGAAAATAATTAAATAAGCACCAAATGAGAACAAGAAAAAAAAGTGTATGATCAGGTCGCCGTGTTTTTTGTTTTGTTTTGTATTTTTAAAGTGTGATTTTTAGAACTGGAAAAGTCATGTAAATCAATAAAAAATTTAACTCTGTGGGCATTTTTACAATGAATATTATTATTATTTATTTATTTTTATTTTATTTTATTTATTTTTTTGTATAGACAAGCAAAAAAATAAAAATAAAAAACAGACTCACCTCAGTCCATTCATTGTTCTGTGCTTCATAGGACTCAACACTGTTTAAGTAGGTCTGACCATCATAGCCTCCGACCGCATATAACCTGTCTCCCAGCAAACACACCCCCACTGCATCCCGGGGGACGCTCAGGGAGGACACTGTGGTCCATGTGTCTGTTTTGGGGTCATACCTGTGAATGCAATACAGAATATATGAGACGTAATACAACACAATACAAACCTGTGCTAGCACTTTCAAAATAAGCCACTGAAAGAAAAAAAAGAGATAATTGCACAGAGCAGTTAAACAGCAGTAAGTCTGTAATCTAGATAGTGGAAGCCTTTGAAAGTATAAGGACTATGATTATCATCCCTAACAATGAAATCTATTGTGCTTTCAACATTTAGGCCTGGGTTTAGATTAAGCCAAGATTAGACCTTAGTTCAATTAGGACATTTACAGTAAATAGCTTTTATAAACGTGCCTTAAACTGGTGTGCATCTTGAGACAAAACAATGACACTGACATTTTTAAGATGTGTCAGTGCAAGTTGCTTTCAGCTCAAACATGTATATTAGTCTAGAACTAGGCTTACGCCTTGTCTGTGAAACCGGGGGGTAGAGTATTAACTATTAAGTTGTTCAAGTTTCTGATGGCCTTTGTTCATTAATCAGGATTCTTTTAATTGTAATTTAGCTTATTTTATTTATTTACTCATACATTGACTCCAAACGTATTTGTTGTTTGGACACTGAGCCTTTTTTCCTCAACTCTTCCACCATTTGATTTAACATTTGATAAAGGTTTACTCCACATTGCAGTCGGTGTAAACTCTGTAGTTCGAATTATCACCAGCAGGAGGCGTTTAACACCAGATTACTGAGGCTTCCAACCACATTCCTCAATAACAAGGTAACAATGATTTCACAGTGAAGAAAGGTGTGTCCAGATTTGCAAATAAATGTGCAAATTATAGTACTTGGCACCCATAACTACCTGCTAAGACTCACAGCCTGCTTTTGCAGGGTGTTGTTTTCATTATTATGAAGATAATTAGGTGTTGGGTTTCTTTCTTCCCAGATGTTGTGCAGTGGTAGCTTACCTCTCCACACAATCAGACAGACGAGAACAATGGCTTGAAGCTGGTGCGTCATGTCCTCCGACTGCATACAAGAAACTGTTATATGTGGCCACACCCACTCCTCCCCTCCTTTTTGACATCGGTGCACACATGCTCCATTTATTGGTGTGGGGATCAAAACATTCCATCGATCGCAGACAGGAGCTTCCATCACGACCGCCCACAGCGAACAACCTGTAAATACATAAAGACAAAAAACATTTGCAACTTATTTTACTTCAGTACTGTGAAGTATTTTTGTACTGATATATGCACTGGGGTAATTTTGATCATAAAAGTGGGCAAATGCCTTTGCTGGACCAACCTTAAAATACTTATAATAACATTTTGCCAGATTGTATTGGTGATTTGGCATGTTATCGAAACATTAGTTATTAAAACAGGAGTTTTAGAGATATACAGTGTTTTAAAGTCAGCATGATGTTGTGATGGTCTTTTCTTCCCTATTGTGATATCACAGCTAACAGCTTCTATTAATTGAATGGATCATTGGATCATTGTGGTCTGCTATTGCTGCTATTTGCTGCAAGAATTGTCCATTTTGATTCATAGTGACTTTAAAGACTTGTATACGTATTACCTATTACCTAGATAGAAAATAGCTGTCAGGGGCCATTGCCAAGATGGCTGCTGAGTGAACTGGCTTTAGCCAGCCCTGTATGTGAGTTTACAATTAATTATAGAGGACTAGGCTACTGCCGTCCTGCATCACCACAGGCACCAGTGTCAGAAATTAACCTTTTTTATTGAGAGGTTTTATTTGCCCCCTTAAACAGAAATTGATCAATTTGTCATGAAATCAAAAATTGCTATTTATTTTCTGCATGTTGTCTTATTGTGAACAATTCATCTATATGTGTGTTTAAATGGGTCAATGACATGATGTGCATATTTTTGTCCAAGTGCATTATTTCCTTTTAAAATAATTCTATAAATTCATGACATATATCACTATCAAAACCTATTTAGTTTGAATTCATTTTTAGTACATTTAAATAATACATGTCAGGTGGTGCAACTGTCCAAACTAATGAACAAACTATAAGAAAACTGTTTAAAATATTTAAAAATAAATAAATCGTTTTAGGTTTGAAACCTTCCACATAAACAAACTGTATAAATATCAGTAGTTTTAAAGCTGTTGATAAAATTGAAAACGTTTGTCCAGCGATTTTTATATTCTTAAATGTCAGGGTGGCACAACTGGAAACATGGCTCTTTTATTATGAATTGACAAGGTATAACAGTTCGCATGATAATGCATCATTCAGAGGAGCCCAACTGATCCTTGTGGCAGAGTAAAAGGTTTGTAGATCTCTCTCATACTGGTGAAAACTGCTAATTTCAAGAATGGGGAGATTGGTACACTTTCCATGTCAGATGGTACAACTACAGTAGGCCTATACACACAAATATTTGGTTGAACCACCTGACATAAAAACAGTCAAAAAATAAATTTAAACACTTTGAAAGGTTATTTAACAACTGAAACACATTATTCAGGACTTCAGGATATGCATTACATTGGTTTTTAAATTTATTTTTTCCTGGTGTTTCACTCACACATCATCAATAATTAGAAAAGTTGGCTGCAACTTTTTTTTTTATATATAAAAATGTATATTAAAAATAATAAATGCATGGTTTAAGTGTGCAGTAAGACCACATGCATTAAGAAAAATAAATAGGTTAGAATTACATTCTGACTGTACGTTGTTACAGAGTTGGTTATTTTGGTGAAATATGAAATATGAAAATGTTTATTTCAAACTACTCACTTTCTCGAAAATAGCATAGATGAAAAAACATAAGTATTTGAGATAAGTGGTATATTTCAGATGAGGGTTTGTGGGTTTCTTTCAGGGTTCTGTGGATTTATTTGTGATATGTAAAAGTTCTTAAATATTCTAAATGTATTAAAAATATATGTGGTTAAGGTTTATGGTCATAAGCATAAGAAACAACATGTTCTATTATACTTTTCTTTTCTATTATTGACTTTATAGACATAAAATCCTATAAATAATGAAAGTAAATCTCTCTCACTGTCAGACAATACATTGGTGCGAAGAAACCTGAGATATGACCATGGAAAATTAGGCATTGAGTAACTATAGGTTTTAACATAATACACTAATGTTTTTCATTGGAAGATATTTTAATGTCAATGTCAACTTTCTGGAGAGTCAATAGCTACAGACCTCCAAACTTCATGTGGCCTTCAGATTAGCTCAAGAACAATGGGTTTCCATAGCCGAGCAGCTACATCCAAGCCTTACATCAATAAGTGCAATGCAAAGCGTTGGATGCATTGGTGTAAAGCACGCCGATGGACAAGCCTGGGTTTGGCAGTTTCCAGGAGAACGGTACTTGCCTGACTGCATTGTGTTGAAGTGTAAAGTTTGGTGGAAGGGGGATTATGATGTGGGGTTGTTTTTAAGGGGTTGGGCTTAGCCCCTTAGTTCCAGTGAAATGAACTCTTAATGCTTTAGCATACCAAGACATTTTGGACAATTTCATGCTCCCAACTTTGTGTGAACAGTTTGGGGATGGCCCCTTCCAGTTCCAACATGACTGCGCACCAGTACACAAAACAAGGTCCATGAAGACATGGATGAGTGAGTTTGGTGTGGAGGAACTTGACTGGCCTGCACAAAGTCCTGACCTCAACCCGATAGAACACCTTTGGGCTGAATTAGAGCGGAGACTGCGAGCCAGGCCTTCTCGTCCAACATCAGTGCCTGACCTCACAAATGTGCTTCTAGAAGAATGGTCAAAAATTCCCATAAACATAAGTACGGTCACCACTATAGTTTTAGCCAAACCTGGGGAACATTTAGCAATCTCTAGTTGGATAATCCTTACAGAGACCTTTTACAGTGTTACTAATAATTTAGAGCATTTTTATATCTGGAGGTCCTTGGATATGCAGGGAGTCTTGGCAAGGGGTCCCTAAGTCAGAAGAGGTTAACAACCCCTGTCCTACAGAAATTCAGAAAGATGTTCTGTTGAAAAGACAGATCAATTAATCACTTTGAAAAGTAGGACACTGGGCTCTAGAGGCAGCTTGATGGGTTTGTTTTTGACCTGGTTACAGAAATGCCCCAAGAGTCATCAGTCAATGTTCTGCTAGATTCAAAACCAGCCTTTGTTTTCTTGGATAGAGCTAACAGAAGCTCGCCTGCCACTCAAGTGACTTTAATGTAAAAGACACTAGAGATGCTTTGGTCTCAGAGCCTATTAACTCCCGTCTGGCTGTACAGGGTTGCGCAGTATATTGGATACAGAACCTAATTCCGACCTCATCATGAGGAGAATCCATGGAGGAAAGCGATCAGCCACAGCACACTGCACATATACTGCTATCGATATATATATATATATATATATATATATATATATATATATATATATATATATATATATATATATATATATATATATATATATATATATATATATATATATATATATATATATATATATATATATATATATATATATATATATATATATATATATATATATATATATATATATATATATATATATATATATATATATATATATATATATATATATATATATATATATATATATATATATATATATATATATATATATATATATATATATATATATATATATATACATATATATATATATATACATATATATATATATATATATATATATATATATATATATATATATATATATATATATATATATATATATATATATATATATATATATATATATATATATATATATATATATATATATATATATATATATATATATATATATATATATATATATATATATATATATATATATATATATATATATTTTTTTTTTTTTTTTCACTTCTCACTTTTGAGTGAATTCAATTCCAAATGAAATTTTTTTACATATTACAATGTTATTGCAGTGGTAATATAGTGTAGTACCCCTGTCTGAATTTAGATTTTTTATTCTGTAAGGAGCAGCGATTTTTAAAATCACAACAATCCTACAAAAGACAATAAGAACAAATGAATTCCTTACTTTCCATTGAGAGCAGTGACTCCAACAGTGCTTCGCGGGGTGGACATACTGGCCACATAATTCCACTGCCTCGCCTGAGGGTCCCACCTTTCTACTGTGTTCAAATAGCTCCATCCGTCATGGCCTCCCACTGCATACATGGGCCCCTCTAGCACAGCAATTCCTTTTTGAAGAAATAAATAAATAAAACAAGTAAAGAGAAAACCTCTGTGCTCAGCTTTCGGTGGTGCACATCATGCATTAGACAAACGCACAATCCAATAGCACTTGTCTGTCTTGGTCTTTGTGTTATAGTGAAACTGGCAAATATCAAAATTTTAATGGGAATACCATGGATTTAATTTCAATGAACATCAAGAGCATTTCCTTTTTAACCAGATATCAGTAGCTAAAGACATTCTTCCGGTCTGACCCTGAGGACGAGAGCCCTGAGACGCTGTGGTAAGCATTAAGTATTCATGGTGCATCTCGCTGCTCCATTTTACAGAAAGGTCTCTCATGTTTCTGTTATAAATCTCTGGCTGTCGCTTTTGGGGGCTTGACATATAAATCGTCTCTTGACCGACATTTTGGTTCTGATATTGCAGTGCACTTTATAGACCTCAATGAGCAACCTTTGAGTGTCAGTTTTATGGGATTATTGTACAGTGCATTTTCTCCTCTATGAGTTTAAATCACCTGCCATATTTTTTATATACATTTTTATGGGTGGCCCATATTGACTTTTATTAATTTACACAGTTGTTTTGATGTGTGACCACCTGGTTATTTTTATAGTTATTTCTTGAGGCATGGGTGTTAAAGCCTCACAATTTCTATTATGCCTCACCTTATAGAAATAGTTGAGCAGCAATAAGGCTTGCCTTTATTTTATGACTCAACAATGTATTTTTCTATTGAATTTCAATTGTCTATTTAGGTTAGAGTATTTGGTGCTTAAACCATTAACTGTAACAAGTAAAACTCAATGTCATGAAAGCCAGCACTATTACTGATAATTGAATTCATTTAATTTGTTATTATTTTATTTTGTGTATTTTTTTGCATCTGTTCTAAACGTTAAACTGTGCCTATTGCTGGCGACACCTGCTGGTCAAGAAGTTGTAAATGCAACAATAACAGCCCAAACATGTAGGCTATAATGACACCTTTTACAAAGTAACTGCCAATGCTTTCATGAAAGTGTAATCTGTTAAATGTACAAATCATTAAATACAATTAAATGAGAAGCATCTGTGTTCTTTTTGTATTTATAATGTTTGTTATACATGTTTTAGGAAGGACTTAGTTAACAAGGTCAGTTTTTTTTTATTACAAATGTGTTTGTCATTAAAACTGAATCTACATTATAAATCTGACTGGAGATAAATTATAAACCATAGATTAGACTGGTTCACAGGTTCACCAGATCAACTTTCTCTGCCATCAGATTATTTTAATTTATTTTTTTATTGAGGTAGTAACATTATTACATAAAAACTGCAGGCACCATTTCGAAACAGTGTGAACTTTTCTAGAATCATGTGCCTTGGCCAGTTTGATATGCCCTCTGAACCATTCTAAGAACAAAGTTTCGTAAAGGTTTCAAAGATTCATGGAGCTGTTTCAAAATCACCCAGTCACTAAACCAGACTTGTTCAAACGTTACTCAGTATAATAGGTTCAAGTTGTAAACATGTCTCCTCTACAGATTACTCCCTAGTGCAACCTTTGAAGAAAATTATATTTCACACCCTGATTGACTGCCTTTGGTAAATTGAGACACTGTCACACGGGTTCTTGCATTTCACCTGGCTTTAATCTGCAGGGACGTCTTGACTCTTCACCAGTCAAAATGTTTTGAAACACATCTCGAGACACTCGAGACACGTGTTCTGTTCCATTCCGTTGAGCTCCGTCTAGCTATTGTTGAACCAAAACTTGTCATGTGTGAATATGAATGATTATGTATTGGTATTTTATGGTGCGTAAATATTAATTCAGTCATGCAAACATGGATTGGTAACCTAGAAAGTAAAGCAAATTAGCTTAGTAAATTAATAAATATTAATTTATGGGCAATGCCCTCATAATAGTAGGATTTCTTCTTCTTTAGCAGCTGATTAGCAACGTTTTTTTCTTTCAGCTAATAATTCCGGCCTACTGGGTGAGCTAGCTTCATTAATATTTTCATTAATATTAATGAGCAAAGCCTTATATATTACAGCATTTATTATTAATGTGAAGTAGTTTCTGTGCTCTTTACAGAAGTTATGTTTAAATGTTTTGCCCCCAACAATAAAAACTACAAAGCTTTGATCATAAAACATTTAAAAGTAATATTACTAAGACATATTATTGGGAGATATACAAGATTCATTTTATGAAAATAGTTTGCTTTACTGTTATAAAGATCTCATTGATTTACATTACAAGTTATCAGTATTTCATCTGGCACTGCACAAATTGCATATTTATTGTTCAGTTTGGGCCTCTGAATAAAACTGAGGTGTTTTGTTGTTGTTCTGCCAAATGTGAGCTCCATATTCTCCTATATTATACTATATGAGCCATAAAAGCCTGACGCATCAAATGATACTCATCAAAAACACAAGCATTTTCTTTTTGATTTTATCTATGTTACATGTCTATCTGTTTCTGTTGTGTTTTCCTGTCACATGTTCCTTTGTTCAGTTTTCCCGCCACTCCTGCGTTCCCATGGTCACCCTCATTATGAGTTCATTTGTCCCAGCTGTGTCTTGTTAATTAGTCGAGTCGGCACCTTGTTTCCCCTGTGTATTTAAGCCCTCTGTTTGCGCTTAGTGTTTGTCGGTTCTCATTCACGTATGTTGGTGGTTTTCACTGCCTGTTTTATTATTAAAGTACCAGTTCCAAGTTTGCCTTTGTGAGTTTGATCTACACCAAATCCGTAACAGTCTAAAGGTTCAATAAACTATTCAATTTTAAAAAGAAAAAATATATTTTTCTTACTGTTTCATACTGTGTCAGTAAAATAAACATATAGTGAACATTATTGCGTAAGTTATTAATATATGGACATGCTGTGTAATAAGACTAGACAAACATCTGAAGCATTCAAAGAACACACCTAATCCGTGTCTGTGGGTTGACATTGGAGGCATGGTGGACCACACTTTAGTGATTGGATTGTAGCACTCCACCATGTTAGAGGTCTTGAGTCCATCCCTTCCTCCTACCACATAGAGTTTGTTATCGATCACTGCCACCCCGAACTGAAGTCTACGCCCATTCATGATGCCAACCTGGATCCATTTGTTTGAGCGAAGGTCGTACTTCTCTATTGTTGTAGACCCTAAAAGTAGACAGACTCTTAGTTTATTGTTGTAGTGTTGCATGCTGCTCTGCTAATAGCTGTCAAACTGTCTCTCAGGGACAAAATCAAATAATGACTTAAATTCTGCTGAACACATTGTGTACAAAAATGTCTATTTTTATGGCAATGAGAGGTACTGCTATAAGAAAAGTCAGTTAAATAATGGTCCACCTTTAGAGGCGTCCATCCCTCCAACAGCGTAGAGTGATCCAACAGTGGATTTCCGTGGTTTGGTTCTTGGGCTCTGCAGCATGGGACGACGCTCAGGTAAAAGATGGTACTTCATGGCTTCCATCAGGAGCTTCTGGCATTCCAGGTCTTCTGAAAACATCTTATTGTTTTCCAGATCAGCAAGAAGCTAAATCAAGACAATGGTACATTAGCATCCAACAGAAAAAGGGACTAAACAGTGGAAAGTTGAAGAATAACATTATTAGGTTATTAGACCTAACATTATTAGAGTAGGTTTTTAGGGATTACATTCAATTGTGTGAAAGAATCTCATATGCATGTTATTGGCAAACCTGTGGTGGTAAAAGGGGGAGTCGAATATAAGCCAGTAACACTCCTAGATCCTGCTGCCGGTGCTGCACATCAAAGCGAACCCACATCATCAGTGCTTGAAAAATCGTTTCTTCATCTGGAACATTGATGTCATCACTGGACAAAAGCTTGACGATTTCCGTTGTGGGTAGCAGGAGGAACTCCTGATTCTGAATGACCTCTAGAAAGTGTTCCTGAAATATTAAACTGAGACATTAACTGCCTAAACAAAACAATGAGAGTTGGTTGACATGTAGTTGCAAAATTGGTGTAATATCTAAAGTGGACTATCGAAATAAAGTGTAACTCCTATGCTGTAATCTCAATGATCCAGATAGTGATCCATCTGTTCAGGAGTTTGTGAGCCTGGAGAGTGTAGTGTACACCATGTTTTGTTTTTTGTTGTAAAAGAAGCTTAGTTTAAAGATGTGATATAAATAAATAGAGCTCATAACCTACCTTTGATACAGTATTTTCACTTCAAACGGAGTAGAGGTTTGGACCCAAAAGAGTATTCGATATGTCACGACTTATCATTCGGATGGCACTGACACAGAATATAACATCTTGTTTTGAATGATGCATTATAGAGAATCTAATAAATGTTTAAAAATGAGCCTTTCGCATAGGTCTTCTTCGGCCATTCATCTCAGTGATATAATGATCTGCTCCAATGCGTCCACAAGGACATCCGAGGTTGCTCTCTGATAAAACCGTTTTGCAAGGTTCAGCTTGAAGCATGCAAAGAGGATGCCGGAAATCTCTGTAACAAGCTTGTTCATTACTTATGGCACTTCCAGAGTTTCCTTTGTGCATCAGAAGTAATCTCCATTGATTCTGTTGCAAATAAGGGTAGTAAACATCCTATTGATCATTAATCAGATCTAAACAGCATCATCTCTGCTAAAGCCGTGCCTGGGCTCTCTGAGCTTAGCTCAGACACACATAATTAAATGAGTACCATGCATTGATTTTCAGCCCCTCCTCAATACAGATTTAAACTCTACTTCTTCTGGTGACATTGATATAGATTCATTATTCGCAATTACCATCACAAGCACCCTGGCAATTAATTGAATACATTAATTCTGTTTTACTGCAAACATTCATTTAAAGGCCTCTCACAGGCATATATTTTAGGGGAGGTATTAAAATGAACAGCAAGTAACAGGCAGCAATATCAGTGTGAGAGGCACAATTAAGGCTCCATAAGATATAAATGGATTAAATTGTAAGGGAGGACTGAATGGGTTGCACCAAATCTAATGTATTCATGAGGGGAAATTTGACCTAGAGCACCGTTTGTGTTGTCAGTCATTTATCTAAGCATTGTCTCAGTTGCTTTATTCTGCAAATGCTTTTACTTTTGTGATTGCAAACAAATGTGCCTTTTACATTCAAAAGAAAATACCTAGATTTCCAGCATGCTACAGGCCATAGATCTCTTGAACTAAGGCATTAACCCATGTGAGACTGCAGCTTCTCACACACAAAAAAAAAAGATGTGATGACAGGACAGAAAAAAAAGTTTATCAAAAAAGAACTTTATAATCTGAACACCACGGCGAGCAGACCAGGAAGCTCTGTTAACGCTGTGTTCATTACCAAAGCGATGGAACAGGAAATTTTCTGCTTGTGTTCTCTGATTAGATTAACCTCTCTGCTCTGGAAAGCCCTTTGTAAACAGCCTGTGCAGATGTCCTTCAGGAGATAGCGGCTATCTTCCTAAGTTGTTTCCGCACTTGGGCAGAGAAATGCCCATCAAGCAAATGTGTTCTGTGGATCCTTGTGCTCCTGAGAATACTTAATGTATTGACATTATTTAACCAAAGCTGCTTTAGCTATATTTCTCACACATCAAAGAGCTCTGCATACCCCTTTTAAACTGGCCGCATGCTGGTAAGTAATTGTATGCTTGGTATTATCCATGTCAATGACTAGGTTTAAATCTTTTGGTATTTCCTGTTTTTCGATATGCAGGAAAAAAGTTGACAGGTAAAAGATTTTATTTTAAAGCTTACCTCAAAAATTCTGCCACCCTAAAGTTGCTTCACACCTTTATGAATTTAGTTTGGTCGATGGAACACAAAAGGAGACGTTGTGAAGAATGTTCATGCTGCTATCTTCCAAACAATGAATGTGAATAAAATCTGGAGTGATCAAGCAGGGCAAAAAAAGTTAAGTACTAAGTTCTAAGTATTCTCTAGTCATATGATATATTTCAGTCTGTAATTTACTCAAATCTAGCCTTGAAATTCTTGCTTGACAATTCTGATAACCATTTAACTTTCTTTGTATGGAAAGGAGCAGCTTGGATATTCTGATATAAATTTCTGATATAAATTTCTGATAAAATAAGTCATATAGTTTCTTACGTTAAAATATATGTCTATTTTACTGTGAAATCAGTGTCATTAGCTGCGTTTTCATTACCATTCAAATTGCGCAAATTGAAACTGCGAATTGAAAATGCACCAAATGGACAGATCACAAAAATGTTTACACTCGCATGAGGTGGTTTTTCAGGCAATTCGAAAAAGGAATATTTGGCAAAACTACAATGGAAATTTTGCATTTACAGATCACTTGGCGTACGTAAATGTCACATGATCATTTTGAATCCAGAATTAAAAATAATGGCTAGTGCGGTGCGGTGCCTAAGATATAAGTAAACCTATCAACATCCGTCGCCATGATTTTTGGAATGACTTATCACGAGAGGAAAAAATTAAGTTGTAGTCGCATACCATTAGTTAATGGAAACGCCACCATTTCGCAATAGGTTTTTATCAACATTTAGAAAATATCGTAAAAGTTTTGCGCAAATCTGTAATGAAGACCAGACTACTTTCTACGATTACAGAACAATTTAATTAAATAAAAAGAAATAAAAAAACAGATAAATAAATATTGCAATATAATTTAGGATAATTGGGTAAGTATCTTTGATTTTCTTTGAATTCTCCACTGTGTTGATTGTTTTTTTTTCTTCTTTTGGCTGGGATTTTTGACTATTGTCACATTTAATTACATTAATTTAATTATATTAATTTTCTTCCAGCCAATGTAATAGTGGTACAAAACACAGAATTGATTTTGATCTTAATTTGCAATCTATATTATCTATATTTCCCTACACTGTATGTGGAAATATTGTATGGGAGAGTGCTTACCTATTTTGGTAAAATAATGCTTGTTTATTGTCAGCATTATTGGGTTTTGTATACTAAGTGTTGATATCTCATACTATGACTATTTCCCAGACTGATTGTTATCCTGGTTATCCTTTGGTATAATATATACATACCAAAACTCAATGATTCTGACAAAAAACAAGCCTAATTTTAAATGCCTCTGAACATTACAAAATAAATCAAAAGCAACAGCAATATAAACCGGCAAATAGTAAAACAATGCAACCGAATAATTTATTCATGCCAGAGTGCATGCTGGGAACATCGCCAATGTTGTACTGTAGACATTACACTAGCTAATCTGTAAATATACGAGAGCTTACTACAATGCAGACATAACTTATCATTTGGGATTCTACAACATAACGCTGCTACATCATAGTCATTCAACTCCCGTTCACAGTGAAATCACAGTATACAGGCGTCATTTAACTGTAATTCTAGAATTACTACTGTGAAAATTACTGTAAAAGGTCATCAACTAGCAGTCAGGACAAATGTTAGCACTATGTAGCTAATGTATAATTTATCCTAGGCAAGTTACTTTGTATGCCAGGTCCTACCATAGTGTAGTTGTGAGCGACGTTCAAAAGATCCATGCATCCCTGAGCATCAGCGAATGAACGGATCCCCAGGCAGTTAGATGGGTGCAGTTGTTTCATCAGAAAGTTGCAGCAGACCTGAATAACTTGTGAGAGCTGGAGGAGGCAAGCAGCAGCTAAAAGACTTTCAATTGTCTCTTCTTTTAGCTCCAGGACTCCTGTAAAATTAGAGAAAAGAGCAAAATATGCAAGAAACTTTTCAGAATTATTCTAGCAATAAAATGCTATGTTTAACTGGTGTAGAATGTTAAACAGTTTGGGTTTGTAAATTTGTGTTTTGCCCACTGGCATCAACAAAAAACTGAGCGGCACGTTTGTGGATGCAACACTTCTGCTACGTACATCTAGTGGACTTTTAAAGTCCCCAGGTAGTCAATAATTTTATCCCATAAAACATATCTTTGATCAACAAAATTACGTATTAAAAAAATAAAATAAATATGGTAACACTTTACAATATGGGTGCACTAATATATATTAATTCATGCTTAACTAATGCACAGATAATCATGAGTTCATGTATGACTCATGAAGAACTAAGCCATTTATTAATGATTACTGCATCAGCAACTAATGAACATTCTATGTGATTAATAGATTAAGTAATATTGAATTGCTATTAATTAAATATGACATCGTATTAATTCCCAATAACATATTATATTAACTAATAATGTAAATTAATGCATTAATTACCACAATTGGTCAAAGCCATGCATTTCAACTTCCAGTTGTCTGCTTTAATTAATCATTAGTTAATGATTTGCAATGGTATCATTATGTTAATGCTTTAATTGTTGAGGCACATGACTGTTATCATGTTGTACTATCACTTTTACAACGTCAGACACATAGCAGTAATTAATATGATTAGCCTTTGGCTTGACTACGTTATCAAACAGCTAATAATGTGTTTCTAATATCACACAAACCATGTTCATTTTGACATCTCAGTCTGCCTTCTAAAACTCAGCATCCTAAATTTTGAACAACTTAGAATATCAGTGGAGTTCATCATAACATTGTAATATACATAATTCACCCACTATATTGTTAAATGTACCAGATTTTTCATATCAACAGAGAAATATACCAGGATAACCTGGCTTCTCTTGAGACTCCCCTACTTTAAAGAATAGTTAATGATATGCTAAAGCCCACCCACACGTTGACGTGATTGGTTACAAGGTAGTTTGTGACTTAAGAAACGCAGGCGGTTTCTTTTTTTCACTGCAGTTTTAAAGAGAAAATACTCAGCAATGGTGTTGACTTATGAATTTGCACATGTCTTAAAGCATATTAAAAAACACCACACAGACATATAAACAACATTAAAAACTTGATTTTCACCACAGGGGGACGTTAAATAGTCCGCAAGTGGAATGTAAATACTCACCAGTATATGCAAAATGAACCAGTGCTTTCAGCGCCTCAGGATCAACACCCTCCATTTTAATTTCCTCTTGTTTCGCCTCCCTCACATCATTTGTGAACATGGCAGCAAAATAGTCTGAAACTGCACTCAGGACAAGTCTGTAAAAAATTGTGCAAATTGTTTATACATGCAACTGCATACTTCATGACGAACTCAAACAACTTCTCAGGAGTTGTCTTCGTAGAAAATTCCTCCCGTACAAAAAGATTTATCTCAGCACTGTGTGAGCAGTTATTTTCACCAGGTTGTTTCATGCATCTCTGGGGTGATGTTGATTGAGCTCAGTGTCAAACTGGGACATTCAGTAGAGCTTTGGCTACAGAAATGTTTCCAACAGAATAGCATCAAAACACTCAGCGGCCGAGAGATTTCTTTAAATAAACACTGTTTTCGAATCCTTGAAGAAAGTTAAACACGATCTGTAGTTTGAAATGGAGCATGCAGCACAATTTTGACACTTCTGATGCTACTATTTGCATATCTGTCTTAAAGGAACAGTTCACACAAAATGAAACCTTTATGTTGTTGCAAGCCCATGACATATTCAATGTAGTCATTGCCATTATCCATGAAATTACAATGAATTGGCCTTGATCCATAAAATGTCTCTGTGTAATACAGTATATTTTAAAAGTAAAAGTAGAAGCAGACAGTCTGCTAATACTCTGGTAGTTGACATGTAGTTGCAAAGTTACTTGTAGTTGGTAGAATGTCTAAAGTGGATCATCAAAATAAAGTGTTGCTGGACGTTAAAAGTTGTACATTAAAAAGTACAAAAGCTCAGTAGTACTTGTTTGATGCACAAGAACCAATGAGGCTTCATTTGTGTTCTGAAGAAGAATTTAATGGGTCTCATGGGTTTGCAACAAAAATGGGTTTGTGACAGAATTTTCATTTTTGTGAATTATTTTTTATTCTATTTCCTTACACAAAGACTTCAGACATATGACTTTAGAAGACTTTATAGGGGTATAGTACATGAATCAAAAGGAACAATTTTATGGTACTTGTGCTCCAGTCCACATTTATTGCATAAAAAAACAGTACAATGGGGCTAAAGACAAATGCTTTTCACTACTCCCATAGTGTATGATTGCAGTAAAATATATTGTATTGAACATTGATGGAGCGACAGATTTTGTGTGAAAATAAATCATAAAAGTGGTTAATTTTCTTAAAAAATGCACCATGGGCCAAAAGGCATTATTTATACAAATACTGTACTACAGTTAAAATGATATGTTATCAATTAATACTTATTCAAAACAATCACTTTAACAAAGTTTGTACTATTTTCTGTTTATTTTGATAAATAAAAGGTTTCCGTTATTGAAAAACTGTTGCTTTAAAGGCACGACATGTACGATTTTTTTATTAAAATATAACAGAACAGTTATATATTTTTTTCGACTTGTGTACTTACATTATCCCAAATGTTTCCAAGAATGTTTAAATCCAGAGAAATGCAATTTTAACCAGGACGCGGACCGTGTCTATGCAACGCCTATCAATGACATCATACCCACGTTACCCTCGATTTTGTAGAAACACCAAGTGTTTTATTAGACAAGGGACATTGATGTTTGGAGACATTGATAGACAGAAACTAATTATTGTACAGTAATACAGCATTTTCTCCATCATACAATAAGTTTTAAAATTAATTGCATGCCATTTAGCAACACAAGCCATCAAGCATTTATTAATATGATATTCTAATATCGATCTAGCTTACTGCAGTGTGCAACAAGTGTCTCATAGCAGCCACGGAGCGAATGCAAAGATTAACATTATACAATTTTTAACACACTCAGATGTATCTAATATGATAAAACAGCACTGTGTTACCCCACACACACTTGACTGGAAGAAGCGGAAGCGCGCGACTGTGGCATAATAAAAGTTCCGCTGCTGTCACCCTGTGGGTTCAGCTCCCACAGCAGCTCGGCCTTTCCACCGGCTGTGAGGTGAAGACTACAACTCCCAAGATTCTGCACTCAATATCAGCGTCATCAAGCTACGCCTTTGTTTTGAATAGGAGACCTCTAGTGGCGAAAAACTACATAGTGTGCCTTTAATCAGCTTGAACAAAACTGAAAATCATTAAGAAGACCTTTGCCTCAATATAAATGCAATCATTTTAGTGATTCTCATTTGCTACTTAAAGGGATAGTTCACCCAAAAATGAAAATTCTGTCATCATTTCCTCACCCTCAAGTTGTTACAAACCTGTATGTTCTTCTGTTGAACTAAAAAGAACAGACATTTTGAAGAATATGGGTAACCAAACAGTTGATGGTCCATTGACTGCCATAGTTTAATGATTTAATAGTTTAGTAATTTATTTTTTTAATTTATTTTTTCTGCTATGGAAATCAATGGGACCTTGGGCATGTTTGGTTGCCCATATTCTTCAAAATATCTTCTTTTGTATTCAGCAGAAGAAAGACATTCATACAGGTTTAGAACAACATGAGGGTGAGTAAATGACAGAATTAAAATTTTGGGGTAAACAATCCCTTTAAAAAAAAAAGAAAAAAAAATCATCAAATATTAGATCAATTTAGCACAGAATGAACTTTGCGCTGCTGCCCGCGATCACTTCAAGGATCAGCCAAATTTCCATGTGCATCTTGAAAAGCGGATGTTTTAAAAAGTGCTGCGGCAAGTTTTTGTGCCATCTTGTGGTTTAGAGGAAAATAAAATCAAAGGCTTTACCCCGGTGCGCCTTTATCCCCTTTGTAACCTACAGTTCTTTTATATTTCTCCTTTTGTGCTCAGTAGAATAAAGTCATATTTTGGGGGCATGTTTAGGTGAACTATTTCTCTACAGTTAACTAAGAGCTAAATGAAATGATTTAGTTGTTTTAAGTAGCTGAAGAAAGAAGAAAGATAAATGTAAATTCAATCTCTTTTCAATTGATATCTATAAGTATTGCACTGCATTTTAAGCAGCGTTCCCCTCTGTCCTGTTCATCTGTCTGTTTTTACAGTGAAAGTAGGACATTTGAATGTAAGACACTCGATGGAGACTCACCTGTGTGCGGGGATCTTGTGATCTCCAGCTATCAAAAGTACATCACACAGCTGCTTGTGCTGAAGATAGGTCTCCATCTTTCGAAAGGTCTGTTCCGCATGGTTTGTGGCCTGGAAAAATTCATCTGAGCAGTTGGAGCTCATCTTAGAGAAACTGTTCAAAGCCAACCTGTGGGAAAGAAGAAGACCAGTGTTGAGCTGAGACCGAGTGATGCGCGCTTCTGTCAGTTTGATATAACTATTTGATCCATGTAGGTGACAGGGAAAACTTAACTAACACCTGCACAAGCTGTTCTGTCCACCTGTGACTTTATCTTTCATTTTCCCCTCAACTGACCATCAGTTCTGAGGTTCCACAGAGTTACACTGACTGACAGGTTGGAGAAAATGTGTTTGCATTGCGGTAAAGCATGAGTCACGGACATGTGCATTTCAGTGTTTATAGAACACTCTTCCAACTCTAATAGCTGTTTATTCAAAGAGATCAAAGAGAAAACTTTAATTTATGTCATCATTTACTTAACATCATATTGTTAGAAACCTGTTTGACTTCCTTTCTTTGGTCCATACAAAATTAACATTTGTTTTTAACTCCACTGACCCCTTGTATGGACAAAAACAGTTGAAATATTCTTCTTTTGTGTTCCGCATGAAGAAGAAAAACTCTTTGGAATGACATGAGGGTGAGTAAACAATGACAGAATCTTTCATTTTTGTGTGAACTGCATGTTCCTTTAACATATTAATCATATGTGCACATATTCCTGAAATGTGTGTATGTATTATTTGGACATGTATAGTTAATGGATTATTTGACTCCAGCTGTCTCCCACGGCAGAGCTTCAGTTAGTGAACCCATCACATTCTAAACAGGCAAGGTTTTTGAATATAAACTTGAAATGTTATTTAGAAAAGCGGTTAGCTTGAGCAAATTTAATAAGTATGTCATGAACAATTTTGTGCCATTTTCCATCAATTTCCTCTGCAGCATGACAGCAGGAGAATTACTTTGTAACACATGCTTATGTCATAATGGAAGAAACACATTTATAGCTTTTTTTAAAGAATGATAGAAATGCCCAATTTTACAGTAAAATCTGATCTCTCGCTGTTACTTTCTCAATTTTACACTATTCGATGGCTTTATCAAATTGATGGAGTTTGCACCCACAAAAACAAGCTCTGCCAATGACTGTCATCACGTTGTTTGAGGCGGTTTTTGTATGCATGAATCATACTCTGCAGAAGTAATAACAATACTCTGTTTTTCTCCTCCCAATTGGACATTAGTGATTCTATGTGTATCTTCCTTCACACTTGTCAGAGCTAAAATTGAAACCATTAGAGCTAAACTCCGTAAATAAGTGGATTGAAAGCCAGAGTTTTCCAAAGGCGCAGATTACCATTTGCACAAACTTTTCTGTTTTTATTTATTTATTCTTTTGGATGCACAGGACTTTGCGGGGATCTGGTCTCTTCATAGAGCCTTGATAATGTAAATTCTGAGCTGCTCTCCCTGCAGACCGGTAGATTACAAGCCATTGTGCTGCATCTGAATAATCCCTCTGACTCACAGCAAACAATCTAAACCCTTTATTTTGCTGTCCTTCACGGAACAAATCCATGGCTGACATTTAACCAGTCCACAACACTGTTCAAAAAGTCTAGCTGCCGTGGAGACGCACAGTATGCATTTTGATTACTTTTCTGTGATTATATGCCATAAAAAAAGGGCATTTTCAAAAACTCAGCAATTATGGATTGCTTTGTATGATTGGTTATATTAACTACCATCTACAGAGAATTGCATAACAAAATAAAGCATGACCATTATGATATTTTTATTAACTGCACGTCCTATTGTCCATTTCATCTTTAACAAGAGTTGCAAAACCATAAAGTTCGGGATGAATATTAAGAACCTGATAAAACTTTATGATCTCGTAAAAGTTTTAATTACAGAGTAAATCCCAGTGAAAGGTCGGCTCGCTGGATCAATGGTTTTGTAAACTGTGACTATGTCCTTAGAGCGACACACATAGAAGAATTTCACCCTTGTGTCCTTGACTTTGAAGGCAGACATGCTCCATCCTATAAGCTAGTTTTTAAACATACTGCTGTATAAATCACATTAATTCCAGATACACACCTCTACTCTCTCTTTATAGCAGAATACGTCTGATAAGTAGTCAGTTGGCCCATTTAAAAAGATGGAGCTGGCTTGACATGAGTTAGCTTGATGAGCAAGGTGACTCTCATACGGAATACATTATCTTTATCTCTCTGGTCAGCTGTCAGGGGTAGGTGATCACACTGATATTTACAAGCGGAGGGGGGTTGACTTCTAAACATCAAAAATTGTCATGGGGTTGCTCTGAACTTATGCCACATGCAAAGCCAAACTGAGGCTGTCTGGCTGACGGATCATATCAAATAGCCTGTTATTTCACATATAGGCTTTTGTAGAGCTTCCAAAAAAGCTGGTTTGCTTCAAATCTTGTATATTTGCATGCTTCATTTTTATTATGTTTTAAGATAATGGTACCTAGTTGAACAGACCACGGGAGAAACAGTTTGAATATTCAGATATTTCTTTTTTTGTGTGTGTGCTCATGATGCACAAGACAATCAAGTGTTAAAGAAGACATTAAATTTACATTACATTATGCCAACATGTTTTCATTCATTAAAAGGGACACATTTGCAGCTGCACAGCATTTAAGCATTTATAATAGTGTGTTTATATTGTGTGGACAGCAAAGGCTACCAGTCCCAGACTCCTTCTGGTCATTATATGGTTGTTTTTCATGCTAAATAGATGGGTAATTTATCTCCATGACATTATAACTACTTTTTGGCACAGAGCTGGGTGTACTGAATAAGAAATAAGCCAACATAAGAGGGGCTGTAAAACCTAGATGCATTACTTTTGCTCAAAGGAATGCTGAGAGGACTTTTATGTCTACCAATATCGGAGAACCAAATTGCTTCTGTATCACTTTCTGAAAGGTTGTAAATTTACTGAAAATGTTTTCTTTCTGCTTGTGAAATTGGCTTTTTATATAAAGGCTCTTTAAGAGCCACAATGCACCTGAAACATGATGTATAGCGAACAAAAGCACATTTTTGTAACCCCTGAATAATATCCCAGTTTCATAGATGTTGTTAATCTTACATTTGAATTGCTTTTGATACGTTTCATCCTTTATCTTTTAATGTTTTTATTGTTGATACACTGGTTTTGAGTACTGTTTCATATCATTATGCACTATGAGCAGGAAGAAGAAATAGCTCATAGTTCAACTGCTATGTGACATATTTCATACTATGTACTCATAGGGCATTTATAGGAATCTATTTGTTGTGTTATGTGGTGTATTACATAACCCCTCATATCTCCATATCAGTACAGCATCTGAGCAGTTATTGAACTTGAACTGTATCACTCCATTCAACCAGATCAATAGCAAGTGGGAAGTTGTTACAGTTACCTGAGCATTTCTTGACAAGTGCCTGCCAACAGGCTCTTCAAACGCTATTTCAAGAGCCTAACACAGAGTGGAGCACCACAAAGTGCTTAAACAGATTTTACATCATTCCCTTCTCTCAAAAACAGATGCTTATCATCAGTAGTATTATATGCTTTGAATATTTTATTCTTTAAAACCTGCTATTTGTTAAAGTGCACTAGCTCTGCATATCTGATAAGTGGTTTGTTTAATACTCTCAACCAAATTTGCTCAAAAATATTTATCTTCATGCTTTCACGATTTTAGTGGTGCAACTCAGAGTTGTCAATCCAATGAGAATTTTGCTAGGAGGCAGGTATGAAGGATTTTTCAAGGATGTTATAATAAAATATGTGTCAGCATCTCTGCCCACGTGTGTTCAGTGCATGTTTTTGTTTGACCTTTCAAGAAATAGCTGCTAGCTGGTTGCAAACATCCTGAAGCAGCCCTTAGCGATTTTTTGTGGCAGGATCTTATTCCTCATAGAAGAGCATGTCAGTGTCTCTTTCCTGGTTTCTGAAGCATGCTTTGTTATTCAGTGATGCACAGTGCACACATTATGTTGAAGCTGCACAACAGTGCTTTCCTGCTTAAAACAGAATAACTGAACCAGTTCTGTGTGTCGGAGGGGTTTTCATCCATATTACAAAATTTGCTTCCATTTTCCAAAATGTCATTGAACATGATTTTGTCAATGTAAACAATGTATTATAATCCAGCTTCTGGATTTAAAATACTACAAGCACCATCGGATGCGGAGACAAAATACTGAGTATGTTCAAAAAGTCTTGAGCCTACAGTGCTTAAAAAAGGCCAATGTTTGTAAGGTGCTTTATTTTCCGTCTTGCATATCTTTTAAAGCACCTGGCATATCTATAATTCTTCAGTTTATAGAATACTAATAATATGTCATGTGTGTCTAACAGACAATTCCATAACAATAAACTAAAAAAGATGAATGAACCTCACTTCTAAAAGAGGATTACAGCTATCTGTGCTCGCTCAAAGCCGTGAGTAGAAATCATCTTTATCACCCAGACAGCTTAACTGGGGCTTCATTCCTCCAGCATTTTCACACACTGTCCTTTAAGTCTGATGTAGTGAGTACATAGGGCTCAACCTCATTTTCAAGATTGATCTGTTTTCATGTAAGCCCCAGGATTTGTGCTGAAGGAACTATTTTCTTTTAGTTTAATTGCTCAATTCCAGCAATCAAAGAGCATCTCTGTTCAAGAGATAAATATCTAGCCATCAGCATTCAGAAAGTGCTCTGTCCAAATCATTTGTCCATTTGTTAGAGTGGGTTGAGTATGAGTAAATAATTGCCTTAAATAATACAACTGTAAGGGATTTTCCACGTTACAAGCTACTGCGAACACGGAGGACACAGAGTGAGCAACTGCTGGAAAAGCGCACAATCTAAGTTTAGATTAAGCACTTTAAACTAAATCATAACCTGCACAACTTGCCATGCGTGTTGTTCTGTCAGTTTGTCCTACCTTGTCAGATTTTGCTACCTCCCATTAAAACAGGTAGCACAATTCGACAGTGAAAAATGCTACCTATCAGATTGTGCTGTGATTTGAGGCTTTATTAACATCCATACCCACCTTTACCCTATACCTTCCCTCAAAACAATGTAAATATTTTAGGAGAAAAAATGTTTTATATTGATGTGCATATGCGTTGTAAGCCCTGGTAGGACAATCTGACACCTGCACGATGAAATGAAATGGATCAAATGTCAACACACCTGCACAAGCATGCGAGTCGAACAGACGGAGCATATAGAGAGCAACAGTCGGATTCCAGAAGTAAAAACTCCTTATCGTTTTTAACGATAACTTATAAAACTCTAAAGACAGCCTTACTGTGAGCTATGAGGTTGTTAATTGATCGTATTTGCTTCTGTTGAAGCTGTCAGCCGGCATTTTTTTTAACTTGAAATAATTGCACTTAGCAGCGGAATTTGTGGTGAAAAAATACATTACCCATGACGCTGTAAATTCCACCATATATAATCAACATTTTTAAATGCATAGTTTTATATTTCTCCATTGTTTTTGCTATTTGCAGTGTTTCATGAGATTGAGCCTTGACCAATTGTTTTGCTTCAAATCAAAGTTTGTAATCTTATGATTCACCTTGTTGCAGGTTGGCTTGGTTCATGGATTATAACGTGTTAACTAAGACTATTTTGAAATCCCTATGGGAGAAATGAATGGAAAAATACCAACACTGCTGAAAAAGTTAGCAGTTAGCACTTCCAGTTCCATCGTTCTGAAGTCAATGTTTTTTTTTTTGTTTTTTTAAATGCTTGAAATAAGGTCTGTAGTGAACAAGCTCAAGATATTTTCACATTTTCATTTTATTCTACGATATAAAATACATCAGTAATACCCCCTTGTGATTTTTTTTAAGCTTTTATTTGTCTTGTAAAAGCCGGTTGCCAACAAGTGACTAAACTGGACTACAGAAGTTGTTGGGGACATTAAACATCATCACGCCGAACAGGTAAACTCATCTGCTCAGTCCTGTTTCACAGTCTCTTTGTGCTTATAATCTCTTGCAATCTCTCATAACTTCAACTTTCAGGGGAAATGTTTTTTAAACAAAGCCTGAAATATTTGTCAGAAACTTAGTGATCAACTTTGTGACTGCGGTGTAGTTCGTTTATAGCCTACATTTAGCTTTTAACTTCTGCCAACTGTATCTACAAAATCATAAATGTTCTGTTCATTTGTAAAGATTATCAAGAAATAAAAAACACAGATCTTATTTTCTGCTATAATCCAAAAGCCAATGGAAAAATCGTATTGTTTTTTTTTGTCGAGGGAACCAGGGTGATGCTAACTTCCGTGTTGGCCTACAAAAATGTCATCTCTGCACCTGTAACATATAGTCCACTGAAGGCAAGTTTGAAGAACCCAAGTGCAGTTTCCTTTCCGACTCAAAATCCAAAGAAATAAACAAAAGACTCGACTCGACTCGTCTCGTCTCGTCTCGACTCGACTCGACTCGACTCGACTCGACTCGACTCGACTCGACTCGACTCGACTCGACTCGACTCGACTACAAGCAGGTTACACATACAATATCAGACAAAAACTATTGCAAACATGAGAGCTTAAATACATAAGGACTAGACAAGACACACCTGTTAACAATGATTAACCAATAAACCAATGAGACCATGACAACAGAACACAAGACAAAGGAGCACATGGCAGGATCACATGAGGGCAAGGGAATCACATGACAAGACCAGGAAGAGCATGACAAACTCATGCTCAAAAAACATGACAGTGAACATGATAAACTAAAAACATGAAACATGAACATGAAACACCAAAACACACTGTGACAGCACCACTCTATTATAATGAGTGTTATAATGATTCTGACTTAAATATGTTTTCCCCCATCTACTACAACACAAACTACAGTGCAATGCAGTGTGTACGCATAAATATTGTATATTTGATATAATTTAAATAGATAGTGTTCAGTAAACCACTGATTAATAAATGTTTTTTGTTTTGTTTTTCCCATGGCGAAAGCATACTGAACTTCAAACTTCTGTGATAGCCGTATCGGACCGTCATTTTTGGTACCATTACACCCCTAACTCTGAGAAATGAAGTATTCTTTCACATTGGTCCATACGATGAAAATAATTTTACCAAATGAAATGAAAGAAATAGAAATGTCTATTTTTTAAGTAGCCTTGTAATAAATGAAATAATTATTGCAAAATGTCCCCTTGAAAGTGATACCTGACAGGGTTTATTTTTGCTATAATGACCAGCTTCCCTTTATTTCGACTACCTATACGTTAGGCACCTAAAATAATAACAGAAATATCGTAAGGGGCAGAAAGAGTGTATGGGCTTCTTCTAATTTTGGTGTAATGATGTAATGACTCAATCTACATTTGTTGTTATAAACCATCCAAACCTCTTTAAAAAGAAAGGTTGTGTAGGCCAATAGTACAGTTATGGCCCTTTGTGACTGTGAACACGTAAAAATGCTGCTGCCAAAAAATAGCAATCAAAATAACGTATTGCCTCAGCATGCCTACCTACAGTATATATGAATTCCACTTGTCAAAAAGTCTAGTCCTTTCGGCATACTTTCAATCCTGACTGAATAGATCAAAGGTGTGGCTGTTTTTTTTTTTTCCTAAACTTAAGGCCTATTGAGGCCTGAGAAAGGATGCATCGATAGATTCTGGGTTTTTCATTAAACTACGGCTTTATACATTTGAATAAAGGGGTAATGCCAAGAGGAGCTGTTTTTACTGTTAATGGCAATTAATATTCCCGTGCCTATTTAGCGTCAACACAGTGCCAAATGATGATGCATTGCATTTTAGGATCAAGGTTAATTGCCAGGAATTGTTTTTTAATAATCCACATTCTGTGAACAACTTCTGTGAATGCATTATTAATGAGACAACAACAAAAACATTATGAGCAGCAATACAGGTCACAGATCTTCAAGGCCTTTAATTAGATTGTATAGAATATAAACATACCTCTTGCAGAAACGGTGGAGGCAAAATTACCTAGTCTCATTATATCTTAATATTCAGTGCTATAACACTCGCCATGTGGTAGTTAAAACATGGTGAAGTGCATTAAAGACATTTTACTTTGATTCATTGTTATATTTATTGCCCCTTGTAGAGCTGAAATGAGTTATTCATAAAAACACAATACTCCCAGACATGTTTGCAATTCTGTTGTCTTTCATGCCATTTTAGCTGCACTTTAAAAAATTTAAAAAAAGATAAAGTCACTGAGGATATTTGTAAACATAACCACGCACAGTCCTTCAGAAGCTGAGCAGGTGTGAAGATGAAAGCATGTTTTACTATAGAACCTCCAGGTCAGACCTCTTCTTATTATCATAAGTATTGCACTTGGTTTTTTTTTTGTGTGTTTTTCTTTATCTTCAGACTATATTGCCCCTTCAGTGTGCAGTGTCTCATCGCAATTGCTAACCAATTGCAAGCTAAATAGTGCTTACTGCAAGGGTTATAAAAGCTGTGCAGAACATGTTAGAATTCCAGTGATACACCAGTGCTGCGTTTTTAGCCTTAAAGGAAAAGCTGCGGATCAGCACCCAGGAAAGCCTTATGCCATTAGGAATCCTCTGACAGAGGGGCTTTACAGCGCTTTGTACATTATTTAAAGAAATTAGTTAAAAATATACACTATGCATGAATCCGTTATGTTTTCCCCATCATATTCAGTAAGAAAAATGAAGCCAGATGTTTGCTAAGTGTGCATTTTTTCCCCCTAATATCCATTCTCAGCAAATGCAAATTATGAACATCTACAAATTATGCTGAGGTTAATAGACATGTTGAAAAGCTGAATGATAATTTGATTGAATGTGGAACACTCAGCAGTGTTAGGGTAATTTATTGCCTGTCTTTAATGTATTGACTCAAAATGACAACAAATCCTGAATTATCAATAATTATGCTAATAGCTGCATTTCGCAAGACAAACCACATTCTGCTGCAGAAATAAGGGCGTGAGTGTGTTAGTATGTGGCACTTTCACAAATATAGTGTGTGTTTTAAATATACTACACAAATATTTACATTGTATATGCATTATAGTGATGCCTGTAATAGCTTGTGTAAGCATTGTATATATTAGATGAACTGCAAGACAGATGGTGTTTTGTTTAGATATTCATGTAAATGTGATATGAAACTAATTATAAAGGCTATTGATCTTTGAGCCCAATTGGAATAACAGACTGCTTCCATCTCAAACTATACACAGATTAATGCATTAGCTGAAAATGTGATTTTTTTTCCTGCTACCTTTTATTAAAATTTGTATAAAAGCCCTATAGTGAAGTTTTTCCAAGGCCGTTGTGTTATGCTTTCTTTTGAACACATAAAAACTTAATTCACTGATTAATTAATAAAATCCCCCCCAAAAATCAAGTCTTGATTTATAAAGATTGTAAAACAAGCTTTTGAAAAGCCAATTTTAATAAGTTTGTTAGAAATAGTGTTCAGTAGTTATTTGCTCCATCTGTTTAAACTTCTGCGATTGCTTAATACTTTAAAGCAACTAGCACTGCCGCACAATCATGTTGAAGTTGAAGTTGAAGTTGAAGTTTATTCGTCATTACACATGTACAAGTACAGTATAACGAAATGAAGTTTGGAGCAAGCCTCCGGGCTGCAGCCGATTATTCAGGCGCCGCCCTACGCTCTCCAGAAATGCCAGCAGGGAACAGAGAGAGAAAAAAACACGTCTGCACGGATACAAGGACAGAATGGAAGGGGTGTCATGGAAGGGGTGTCATGTCATGCACATATGACATCATCATTTCATGCACAACACATTCATGCCCCAACAGTACATTTCCATTCCTCTACTTGGACAACGTCTCTTGACCTGTCAATGCTTTATGAAGGTACTATAAATCTCTCCCTGAAATGAAGCTCTACTCATCCTAGGACAAGATGGTGTCATTATTTTCCAAGGCAATTGAGAGGAAATTGAGATATCATTCAATGTAACAGCTGCTGACTCAAGTCTCTGCTGTTTCCTTATTAAAGGGTCAGGGCTAAAATTCCTCTCATAGACAGCATTTCATCAAAAGAAAGGGGGTGGAAGGGGTGGATATATATATATACATACATATATATATATATATATATATATATATATATATATATATATATATATATATATATATATATATATATATATATATATATATATATATATATATATATATATATATATATATATATATATATGTTTTTTTGTTTTTTTTTTACAAGGACTGCTCAACTAGCAATGCGCTAAATATCTTTTGTTTTTCTTGTTATTTTTTTTTTTACAATTTCAGCATTTGAGAGCCTAAAAGTGTTCAAATGGTATGTAATCAGGTGACAACTACATGTGATTATTTGTGTTTATGATAGACATATACCAAAACCTTATTATTGTGTGCACTATTTAATGACAGATTAAAGAACTATAAGATGTTTTTAGTCTAAATGTATTCAAATCATCTAAGTATATTCATCATCTAAAAATAAATAAATAAATAAATATTTTTGTACAACTTTTATGTTGGGTTATGTTACGTTCTGTATGTAAAATTGTTTCTCTGATGCCCTAAGGGGACATGGTGGTGGAAAAAAATATGAGATGGGAGGAAAAAAAGTATTTGGCAATTCTTTTGCATTCCCTCGCAAATGTTTTCATTCCCCCGAGAAACTTTGGATTCGCTCGCAAAACATTTGCTTTCCCTCGCGAAACCTTTTGCGTTCACTCGCAAAACTTTTTTTGTACTTTGCGATTCAATGCAATGTTTCTCAGGGGAACGCAAAACATTTGCAAGAGAACACAAGAGCATTGCCAAATAATTTTCCTCCCATCTCATATTTTCTTTCTTCACCATGTCCGTTTAGGGGCTCCGTATGTTTCCACCATAAAGTATAAAAAGGTAATTGTGTCTTTTTAATCTCAGAATTTTACAGAGCCCTAAAGGGACATGGTAAAAAAAAAAAAAAAAAAAATATATATATATATATATATATATATATATATATATATATATATATATATATATATATATATATATAGCATTTTATCAAACATGCTATCAGGTCTGTCATGATACATGTGGCCATATGCTAGATACAGAAATTTTGTATTAGTACAGTTACCTAAAGATGATTCTCCACTGCGATTTCATGAGAATTCTCGATATGAAATTTTATAGTGTGTGTGCATAACAATAGTGTTGTAGTTAAACACGCCATGACCCTTTGCAAGCCAGCATCCTGTCAGCTTGTTAGACTGGTTGAAGAAATGGTAACACAGATCACAGACATGGCCCTAAGCCCTTTACGCCTGCAGGGATATGTAGGACACCAAACATTCCTCTCAGCTTTTTGAAAAGATAAGGAAAAGATGTTTCACAGAAATATGAATTTGTTCTAAATGAGTGTCTATTATAGTAAACAGGTCTAGCTTAAAAGCCCGTCTATGTTTGTAACTAGATATTCTACATGCTAGTGAGATACTGGTACGAGTGCATGTTGAATGAGTTTTTGTAAAATTTAACACATTAATGTTGATTTCTAAACTTATCCATAGATACATTTAGGTTACTACAAATATTTAGTTGTAAAAGAATATAATTAGAACAGTTTTCCCTCATTTCTGCTTGGGATACCAGTCTGCCCTCCACTAAACATGACGGTTCAGTTCATCATTACAAAATCACCATGACCTCTGTATTTTCAGTATATATAATATGAGTCTTCATCTCGCTTTCTGTTTGAACAAATAATACTAAAAAGATAGATATTTCATCAATCCCTCTGAATTATTAATGATGAGCAGGTCTGCGGCCTCGATATTACAGAAGATCGACAGAAACATTCTAAACATAGTATTCAGCAGTTTTCATCAATTCCCACAGTGGTAAAGCTTCTAGGCTGAATCCAGATTAATTTCTTCCCTAAAATATTTTATTCATTACTGCCTTGGCTGCCTCACAAGATTTTGACGTTCCACCGTTTTGACGTTTTACTGGTAATGAAATCTATGAGTGTTATATCATACGAATATAGCTTACATTTTATATAGCTTACACTATTAGGCATGACATGTTTGAATATATTTAAAAGTTAACATAATTGTGCATTTGTTTTGAAATATTGCATGTCAGCACAGACTCTTTCTTGGCCTTTTCATCATTTTTATTAGATGTGCCAGTGTAGAGAGGACAGCAAATGGAAGTGGGAATGGAAAACTAAGCCGGAAACCTAACTGTTACACCATGAGTATGAAACATTTTCATAACAACCTATGAGACCAAAAGACAAACAATGAGTACTAATATTTATATCCAACTAATTTTTCATACATATTGTCTTGTTCTGATTTATGATTGCACTCAATGCATTACCACCCCCTGTTCAGTTAGCTCTCCCTAGTGATGAACATCATACAGGGCAATAAAATGCATAACCAATTAATAGTTGTTGGTGTTTTTATTTTTATTTTTTTGCTTTTTGCCTTTTGGGTAAAAATGTGCAAGTGGGAACTTGGTCTGATTTCACTATTAACACACATGGAAATGCACAATAAAATGCAGAGTCTAGAGGCACATTAAAGGCCTCATTTCCATCACATTGTGCCTATAAGGCAAATGTATGCTTTATTTACGCATACTAAATGAAAAGTGATAAAAGGACGGGAATAAAAACACAGAATAACAAACAAATGTAACAGCAGATGTATCATTATATACCTAGAGGCTCTGAGGTATAATTTAAAGAACATGATGGGGAAGCCTAAAGAGATCGAATCTCTTTTATTTGATCTAATTCTCTGATTAAATATTCATAAAACAATACATGATAGCCTCACTGTGGTGCTCATGAAAACATAGCAGTTAATTTTCAGGGGTAAAAATAATTTTCTTGTGTATAAGATTACATTTGCAATTTGTTTTAATGTTGCAGCTAATGTCATTTCAGTCTGAAAATAGGTCTTTTATGTGGTAGATGAAGAATGAATATCATGGAATATAGTCATGGTACTTATGTTCACAAGACCGTATCAATCAGTGGAGAAGGCTAACACTAAGAAAGCTTTCAGACCGGCAAAGTAATTAACATAAGCTTTTAAAAGGTCAAAACTTGATGTTTGAGAGTTCATGTCTTGCGTATATAAGCAATGCGGATAAGACTGACGTGAAGATGGCTCAGTAAGGAATCATTTAAAGTAATCTTGCCAGATTTACTCATTCTATTTATTGTCTTTGACCTAAAATGATTGTATTACCATACTGTTAAAAGATAAAAGGTTAAAACCACACACTAAAATATTGATAGCAGGAAATATAGCAGAGCATCAGTGGGTGCCAACCCATGGCTATCTATGTTAATACTGTACAATTAATTAAAAAAAGGAAGAGAAATAAATGTATTTAATGCCCTCTGAGCCATGTAAAAAGCATGTATTGTTGAATCTGCCATCAGTCCAGCCCCAGCTATGACTGCAGGCAATGCTCCTTGTCAGAACAAGACAGAATTTTAAATATTTGAAATTTATTGTGATAACATGTTTTGCAAGATACTGAAAAACTCTGTTAACCATATAAAACAAAATCTCGTTTTCTAATGTATCCTCAATGTTTTACTTAGCTTCACAATAATGTAATGTGTTTATATTTTCATTGGGATGCATCTCTCAACTAGTACTGATATATGTGATTAATTATGTTTAATTAATCAGCACATCATGATATTGATTTGATTACATTCTGTATTTAAATCACTTGACACTGTAGTGAACAAATACACGTATATTATTCTTAATCATAATTTAAATTGAATGTAAATTTTGTCACAAACACTTGATGAACAGTTACAGTCATATGTGCTTATATATAAACTAGGACTTTGCAAGCATAACATACTATAACTGTTGATCGGGTGTAAAATGTGATGCACTTCTTTAGAAAAGAGTGTGGTTTTGTTTTCTGTCTCTCATGACATTATCTTTTATTGTGGGTCAGTTTCTCCTCTTCCTTATGTGAGAAAATGTTTACTTCCTGCCTTACTCGGTCTACGGTTAGACAGAGAGCTACTCGGTGGAAAAAAACAAGATCTTTCTCTTCTAAAGATCCAGCACTTAATATGAGAATTGAAAGCATCTGTGGAAGTAGGTCTTTATAATCTCATAAATTTTGATCGATCAGAGCACGCAAATTAAATGTTCTCTTTCTCTGAGCTGCACTGATGTGTAAATATCATCCCCACTAAAGATAATTCATCCTGTTGCCCTTCCCAAATTTATAGCCCTTGCGCCAATTGCCTCTGATGTAATGGTATCCTCTCTGTAACATTTATAAGTCGGAGGATGCATGTGTTAACATGCCGTGAAATATTCCTGCTGCAGGTTATGAAAATGCAGGCTGCTAAAACGAAGTGAACCACCTCACGGCTTACAGAATGTGTTATACTGCCAGCTATATCCAGACGCCTCTATGTTTTCCTCTGTGTTTTGTGAGATGTCTGCTTGATGAATAATTTATCCATGGATATTTCAGAGCTGTGCTTCTACAACCCGTATGCCATGTGAATGAACTATTCCCAGGTGAGCTGTGGTGGCAGCTGCAATGGTGGAGTTGATTGAAAAATTATATTCTCCGAAGACCAAACCAGCGTGTAAGTACTGGCAACACAGCGAATGGAAATAAAACAAACTGTCATTTCTGAGCGAATTTCACTGGCGTAATGAGCTCAAATAAAGTGACAGTTAAATACTGTACTTGTACTCAATCCTGACGCTCCCTGGGGCTTACCGTAAATCCACTCTGTGCCAAAATAACACCTTGCTCATCTCTTGGCACCGTACTGTCTGTTTTCATTACTGCATGAAGGGCAAAAATAGGATTTTCCTCTAAAAAACCGCATGTATTTTTTGCCTACAGGCAAAACTTAGCCGCTTCCACCCTGAATGTGTTAGCTGACAGCAGCAGGCACCACTTCACACATCTGGTTTTACGGTTCTATTTCTGCAATGAGTTTTTTTTTTTTTTTTTTTTTTTTTACCTGTCTGTGGCTTCCTCTTCAGAGGGATCCTCCGGATTGCTCTTCACATCCTCATGGCTGCTCTTCGCCTCCTCTTTCCTGGCACTGCAAGGTGAGTTGCTCTTGGGAAGCTCCTCGCTAGCTTGGAGGTGCTGGATGATGTTTTGCTGGTGCCATGATTGATTGCCCGGCCTGACATAAACAGGCGTGGGTCCAGGGTTCGGAGCCAGAATGCTGTGCACGGGGCTGTTGCTCTTGCGAAGTCCTCCTCTGTCCCGGGAGTGACTTTTCAGCCGTAGCGGTGTTCCCCGGTGGTCGAAACCTTCCTGTTGGATATATCCCCCATTCCCAGCTGAGGTTTGTGTGCTGTGGCTGAACCAGCGCCAGCGGAGCCTGAGGATCTGCTTCACGTCAAACTCCTTTTTTCCAGACACAGACATCCTATTTGCCCTCGATGCGATGCCAGTTGCACATCCGAGGAATAACGAGGCAGAACGTCTGAGTCTCGACTTCAGAGGCTTTACCTCTTTTGTCTTTGTTGCTGGTTTTGGCCAATAAAGGGACGATGTTTGCAGCTTCTGCCTTGTGTCTTATTTCCCCTCTTCTCCAACTCTGTCTGCTCCTTGTCCTTAGTTATAGCACACACATGATATCCTCTGCCTGTTCCACCCTCCTCCCTTCCCTTTGTCGTTCTGTGTCTCTCTGCACATACGACACACACACACACAACACAAAAAAATGAGGAACGCTTACAGCAACCTGCTTTGATTCCAGCAGCAAATAACGAACAGCTCTTACCCGAGAAGCTGAGGTGCCAAACTGACAGGACGCAGAGGTCAAATCTTAGTGGGGGGAATCTTGTAGCACAGGAAGGAAAGCCAAAACCAGCACCATCTCCTTCCACGAGCAGCATCATCTGCGCTCACACTCACACTCTGCCCCTTTCCTTTATGTGTGCACACATGCTCTTTCCCTCGCTCCAGCTCTCTCTCGCTCACGCATGCACATAGACATGTCTTCTCACACAGTCCCCCCATCTGATGGGATCCCGAGGGAGAGAGTCTCAGCCTCTCAACGAAGGAGGAAACCATGCAGAAAAATTATGCTCTCACTGTCTTTCTCAAGCCATAGTGACAGATAAACACCAAAGAGTATCACTGTTTTGACTTCTTCATTGCAGCACCAGTCATCTCTAGTAAATGTTCAGGAAATGTCTACAGTATGTGACTGTGTACAATGCTGTTGAATGCTGTATATTAAGAAATATGCGTCTTTTAGGCAAGGCAAGTTTATAGCACATTTCATACACAATGGTAATTCAAAGTGCTTTAAATAGAAGAAATTAAAATAATCAAAAGAAATAAAAATATGAGCAGTGCATTAGTTTTAATTTGCTTAAAACTATTTTGCTTAGGGTTTGGCAATGGTACCAACTGATTATTTCTGATTATATTTTTTAACTGATTGTTATTTTTTTTAATAAAACACTCAGTCCTTATTGAACTCCATATAAAGCTAAACATATTTTTATCACAATGCTAATATTCCTGATGTTTGCACATGGAGATGTGATGATAATTCATTTTCTACAGCTGAGGTTGTTTATCCTGTCCTATGGAAAAGGTGGATCTAAATGCACTGCAGAGTGTGTCATATTGCTCATTGACTCTATTTGTATCCAAAGATTTGCTGGTCTTATACTGCAGATACAGTCAATGACTTATTCATGTGCAGTGCCTTCAGTTCACGGTTCTTTTGTTATGCTCAAAATATGGATACCATCATTCTTTATGGTTTCCATTATGGTGAGAAGGTTCCCTTTGCTTAATTCCTTAGTGTGGTGGAGGGGCTCTGAGCATTGGACAAATTTGCAAATCAAAACATTAGAGAGAGAGAGAGAGAGAGAGAGAGAGAGAGAGAGAGAGAGAGAGAGAGAGAGAAAGAGAGCAAGAGAGAGAGAGAGAGAGAGAGAGAGAGAGAGAGAGAGAGAGAGAGAGAGAGAGAGATATGCACCAAATCATCAAGGAAGTGACAAGATTTATTTTTCTTTTCTTTTTTTCTGGTCAGCATCAGAATTCATTACTATATGGTTTTGTTTGTAACATTGCATTAATGTCCTATTAGTTAATGCATTAACTAACAATGAGTAATACATTTGTTACAATATGTGTTTAGCTCTATATGAAAGTGCAACTGTTCATTGTCAGTTCACATTAGCTCAAGTCCATTAAATAGTATTAACAGATACAACTTTTAAATTGACATTAACACGAGTTAATTATTTTTTCATTGTTAATTCGTGTTATCTAATGTAGCATAGTTAACTAATGTTTATAAATGGAACCTCACTGTAAAGTGTTACCTTTATTTTTATTAAAGCTTTGCTATACAGCTGATAACCTGCATTACTGTACTTATTTCATTTGACAGATGTATCTTGCATTGTTTGCTATTGAATTAACTACTTGTTAAAAACACTACATTTAAAGATCATACACTGTTGTGTTTTAGTGATTAAACCAAATGTTCTCATTACATATTACAATAATCTTGAATTTTGAAACAATGAAACGTTAGAGAATGAGAGGTTTTGATAGAATCTTCTGATCTGTGTGACGCACATAGCACTATAACAAATTTGTAAAATTAAGCCCATCGCTATTTGTTCCGAATCTAAAAAATTTTGGTGAGAATTCTGTGATCCAGATGTTCTCACCCCAGCTGTGAGACTTTAATTACCAATTTCTGTACCTTGATGCATTATGTAAGGAGTGAACAGCAGGGGGTGGAGGGCATGTAGGATGGATGAATTTCCTTTGGATGTGCAAACTAATCTCATTTGAAGCTGCACTGTAATGGTGGGTAGTCTGGGTGAATAATATTAGCCTATACAGTTAAACCATGATGTCTTTATGAAGACTTTTTTGTGGCTATATTTGACTAAAATATTACATATACTTTTATGTTAATGTCATAAACGCCAGCTCTACCTTAATATGACCATGAAACAACAGCACAGTAGATAAATGGAAACCAGTTTATAAGATAAATGCAGTCATCTTGGCCAATTAGAAAAAAAAATAAAAAAAAAAAATGAACACATCGTCATTGCATGATATATGCTTTAAATCTGTCAGTCCATCACTTATAAATTATCTCTGTTCTTAAGGAGCCCTGTAGTTCATAAAAAAAAAAAAAAAAAAAAAAAAAAAAAAATACAGCCTTGAAAAAGTGGGTTGACTAAGAAAGATACATATTGCTGCTTATTTTGTTTGAGAATTTCACCATAAATCGTATATTTGCTCTATGGGACGCTGTAAAACGCATCAGTATGAACTGAAATAAATGCACAGTCTAACCTTTTATTCCTGTAGGAGTCAAGGACACCATCGGTTTGTGTCCTTTTTGATACAAGAGACGTCAGCCTAATCTGCTGCTCGCTGTATTATCCACAAACATGTCTTACCAGATAAAGAGAGTTAGTTGATTCTTTCTATCTGCATACCTCATAATTTTATATGCAACTACAAAGCAGACCCTAAACACAACACTCTAAACACACTGACCCTTAACCCACTGGTCATTTTGCACTGTGAATAGTTTTATTTATTTATTTTTTTACTATCATTTTCATCTATTATTATTATTTATTAATTTTATAGTCAAAATTATCTTCTCAAGGCTTTGATTTATAAAAAAGTGCCTTGGAATTAAGCGAGAATATGATGCCAAGCACTCAAATAGGAAACCAGTTTAATTCTACTAAATTCATAAGATATTGTCTCTTGTAAAATGTGACCCACCCGGAGTGACCGTGTACACTAAAAACTGGGAATTTGATAATCAACCCAATGCATAAAACAGCATAACACTGCCTCAGAAACATGTTCAATTTCTTGTATAATGTCAGCATTGTATAGTAAAAGACAATCTTACCTTCCAAACGAAATAAGAAAAATAAGGGGTTTTGCCTGTATTCCTCTCAGCTGAAGTTGCTTGTCATAGATTTCAAGTTAACTAAAGAATGCATGCCGTTTTCTTTTCTCACCCCAGTTCTGCTATCGAATATTTGCATACAAAACAAACCACACTTTCCTCCCTCAAAGGAATTTCCTGATCATTTCCTTCCTTAGTACTGATTTGAAGAACCAGGACAGGAAAGCCCATTTCCTGTTTTCTTGGTGTTGGCTTTTATCAAAGTATTCATAGAAAACTAAAAGCACAATGGTTAGATTTAACGGAGTTGAACAAATGCAATCTTATTTTCAGGCATTCTGTGATATTGTTATTGTTATACAATGTTCCAACAAAACAGTTCTGTTACATTAACAATATATAGGATTTGAATGAAAAGAGTAACATTCTCAACACAATTGATAGTTGATCACTTTATTTAAATTTTTGCAACTCATACAAGAAAAAGGAGTTAAAAACTTGAAGCCTAAAGGTCCCACTATTTACAAGGGCAATGCACATTTTATGCCTTTTCAAAATATTAAGTTTAACCATTGGCATTAGATTTCCTATAGCTATATCACCACACAACAGCACGACATTAAATTTAGTGAGAGGAAGAGAGAGAGCCAACTAGAAATGTGGAAGATATAACTAAGAAAAAAATGCCTTAGAAAACATTAAAAATCAAAGCAAGTCGCAGCTTTTGTCAACTGCTACCTGGTGTGCATTTTAAAGAGATTCAATCAAATCACTGAAAAAGACAGTCTTAGATATAAATACTTTAGAAGATTATAATCTCTGTGTAAATTCCATAATATCTGAAGTGTCATATTATTTGGGAGACAATGTTATGTTATCAAATGTATCTATTTTGAATCAATTTATTTACAGTTTGTACAGCCCTTAAACTTCATTGTGCTTACAAATGATATCTGGCTTATCACTGTTAAAATGAGTTATTCATCTGTGATGAGTACATATGATACATCACTAAATATATAAATGAAGTTGAAGTCATAAAATCCTTTCAAATGCAATTAAAATCATGTCTCTTGTGTGTAAATGTATCCAGACAATTTTAGAAAGGACAAGAGTCCCAAAACTTTCAAAGGTACAAAAATATAACAAGTTATCAGATGACAACTCAAATCTAGATGCAGAGCATTTTATATTAACTACACACACTGTTGGATTGGACATGAAAATCCTATCTACAAAACAAAAGAATTACAATAACATAACAGATTTCTCTTATTTACAGTTAAATTGTGATTCCAAAAAAAAAAAAAAAAAAAAAAAAAAAAAAAAAAAAAAAAGCAATGCCTGTAAAGAATATTTGTGGAAATTGAAGAAACAGTGCACTATTGTTTAAATGAAAGACAGATTTACATGTAGTCATGTAGAAATAGACAAAAAAAAAAAAATATTGTGAATGTACTATGTATAGAATCTAGTGTAAAAACTATTTCTTTGGCGAAACGGCTATTTCGAGTTGTGGTAACCGAAAACTACCTTTTGAGCCACTATCACTGCTAGATGACGACGACATTCTGGACTTCTTTAAAGGCTGAGCAACTCCACCAGCACCCTCAATCCTAACCTCACTTTCATCTGTCACTTCATAAGAACCTTTACTTTTTGAGCTAAAACCTCCAATTGTAGCAAACTTCAACGCTCCTTTTTTGCCTTTAACCACAGTTTCTCCAGCATCTATTGAAATGTTGCCACCCTCAGCCTGTAAGTGTCCTTCAGTAGAAACAGGAGAGGCTAAACCTCCCTCATCACTTACAGAGGACGAGTGATGCCGTGATTTTTTGAAGAAGTCAAGGGAGGCTGATTTACTCTTTGGTGAAACTTTAAATCCAGAGCTTCCCTCAACTGCCAACTTGCCACTTATCAATTCTCCAGAACTAAGACTCAACTCCTTGGACACATTTGCACCACCTTTAGGGGTAAGATCAGCATCTTCTCCCTCAACAGTAAGATCAGCTGCACTGCCACCTTTAGCTTTAGATTTGAGAAATAGTTTTGGCATTTTGACTTTCATTTTTCCACCACTGCTTTTCATATCAGTGCTCTGCATTTCTAGACTTTGGGAACTAACTTTAGCACCAGCAGCCAATTCACCTGAACCTATATCTACTCCCATCTCTCTTCCTTCTACTTTAGGCAATGCAACACCAAACTTTGGTATTTTGATTTTAGGAAAGGTTACATTTCCTTCTTGGTACTCAACCCCAGATAATGATGCATCTGACTTCATGCCTAACCCACTTGCAGCCTCTCCTTTTTGTCCCCTTACATTAAAGCCTGGTATTTCAATGCTCCCTTTTACTCCTTTTTGTTCAGTGAGATTTAAATCAGCATCTAAAGCCACACCATGGACATTTACAGATGGCGCTGTCAACTCAACATCCTGTATTTTTCCTTCCATATCAATTTTAGCATTTCCTTTTCCATTAATGCCTGATCCTGCTACACTGACATCAGGGGAATGCAAGGTCTCCAATGTTCCACCTCTAACACCCAGTTCAGGAGTTTTTAATTTAGAGCCAGAGATACCGATTTTTGGCATTTTCATTTTCCCCCCTTTTGTTTTGAAATCTGGACTGTCCAAACTAGCATCTGGTGTCTGAATATCAGTTTTAAGACTTGCAGATGGCAAATCAACATCAGATGATTTTATAGTTCCAGATGCAGATGAACTACCTTTAACTTTTGGAGATTTGATGTCAAATTCCACATCAGGAAAATGTAACTTTCCAAAAAAAGGTTTCTTTACTTTGGTTGACTTCAACTGTAAATCAGGATCATTTGTCTCCAACTTGACAATTTCAGTCTTCATATCACCATCAAAGGTTTTAGACTTCCCTTTCCCTTTAGTCAGTTTGAATTTACCCTTCTTTCCTTTCACATCTATGTTCATATCAGGTCCTTCTAAACTACCACTAGCATCAGGGATATCTGCATCCAATTTTGGGCTCTTAACTCCAAGTGAAAATTTTGATTTCTTTGTTTTTGGCACCTTGATGTTTGCATCTGGTCCACTAACATTGACATCAGGGCTTTTGACATCAATGCTCGCCTTAATATCTTTTTCAGGTACTGAAAGATTGCCACTCGAAGACTTTATTCCAAAGTTGGGTCCTTTGAATTTTGGGAACTTAATATGTTTTAAACCCCCCTCAGGTCCCTCAAAGTCAAGATCAGGAGCATTAACATCAATTTCAGGTCCTTTGATATCAAAGTCAGCTTTTGGGAGATTGATGTCAACATCTGGACCCTCCACTTTAGGGCCTTTCATTCCAAATGATGGCATTTTGATTTTTGGCATCTTTACACCACCTTCTGGGCCCTCTATATCAATATTATGTCCTTCAAAGTCCACTTTTGGAGCATTTATGTCACCTGTTATCTTTGGTCCAGAAACATCCACATCACCTTTGACTTTAGGGCCTTTTAGATTTAAGTTGACATCTGGCATCTTTGGACCAGATATGGAAGGCATTTTGAACTTGGGACCTTTGATTTTGCCCTCAGGTCCCTCAATGTCAAGATCAGTAGTCCTAATGTCAATGTCAGGTCCTTTAAAATCAACATCTGCTTTTTGTAAATTAATGTCAACATTTGGGCCCTCCACTTTAGGACCTTTAAGTCCAAATGATGGCATTTTGATGTTTGGCATCTTAAAACCACCCTCAGGACCCTCAAGGTCAGGGCCTTCAATTTGAACTTTTGGTCTTTTAATATCTCCTTCAATGTTTGGAACAGACATGTCAATATCACCTTTGAGTTTTGGACCTTTCAGGTTTAAGTCAACATCTGGCATAGAAATTTTTGGACCAGAGATTGATGGCATCTTGAATTTGTGGCCTTTGATTTTTCCGTCAGGTCCTTCAATGTCAAGCTCTGGAGCTTTAATGTTCACATCTGGTGCCTTAACCTCAATATCAGCCTTGGGGATTTTCACATCAACATCTGGGCCTTCCACTTTATGACCTTTGAGTCCAAATGATGGCATTTTGATCTTTGGCATCTTCAAGCCACCTTCTGGGCCCTCTATTTCAACATTAGGTCCTTCAATGTCCACATTTGAAGCTTTTATGTCACCTGCAATCTTAGGTCCAGATACATCTAGATCACCCTTGACCTTTGGACTTTTCAAGTTGAAGTCTACATCTGGCATAGAGATCTTTGGACCAGATATAGAAGGCATTTTGAACTTCGGACCTTTGATTTTCCCCTCAGGTCCCTCAATGTCAAGATCAGGAGTTTTGATGTTTATGTCAGGTCCTTTCAAATCAACATCTACTTTTGGGAGATTGATGTCAACATCTGGGCCTTCCACTTTGGGCCCTTTAACTCCAAATGATGGCATTTTGAATTTTGGCATCTTAAAACCACCTTCAGGACCCTCAAGGTCTGGGCCTTCAAATTCAACTTTTGGTCCTTTAATATCTCCCTCCACTTTAGGAACGGACCCATCAACATCACCTTTTAATTTTGGACCTTTAAGGTTGAAGTCAACATCTGGCATAGAAATCTTTGGGCCAGAGATAGATGGCATTTTGAATTTGGGGCCTTTGATTTTTCCCTCAGGTCCCTCAATGTCAAGCTCTGGGCCCTTGATATCCATGTCTGGTGCTTCAATGTCTCCTTTAACTTTTGGAACAGATACATCAACATCACCTTTCAGTTTTGGACCTTTCAGGTTGAAGTCAACATCTGGCATAGAGATCTTTGGACCAGATAAAGAAGGCATTTTGAACTTGGGACCTTTAATTTTCCCTTCAGGTCCATCAATGTCAAAATCAGGAGTTTTGACATCAATATCTGCTTTGGGGAGATTGATGTCAACATCTGGGCCTTCCACTTTAGGACCTTTAACTCCAAATGATGGCATTTTGAACTTTGGCATCTTAAAGCCACCTTCAGGACCCTCAAGGTCTGGGCCTTCAAATTCAACTTTTGGTCCTTTGATATCTCCCTCCACTTTAGGAATGGATACATCAACATCACCTTTTAATTTTGGACCTTTCAGGTTGAAGTCAACATCTGGCATAGAGATCTTTGGACCAGACATAGATGGCATTTTGAATTTGGGGCCCTTGATTTTTCCCTCAGGTCCCTCAATGTCAAGCTCTGGGCCCTTGATATCTACGTCCGGTGCTTCAATGTCTCCTTTAACTTTTGGAACAGATACATCAACATCACCTTTCAGTTTTGGACCTTTCAGGTTGAAGTCAACATCTGGCATAGAGATCTTTGGACCAGATAAAGAAGGCATTTTGAACTTGGGACCTTTAATTTTCCCTTCAGGTCCATCAATGTCAAAATCGGGAGTTTTGACGTCAATATCTGCTTTGGGGAGATTGATGTCAACATCTGGGCCTTCCACTTTAGGACCTTTAACTCCAAATGATGGCATTTTGAACTTTGGCATCTTAAAGCCACCTTCAGGACCCTCAAGGTCTGGGCCTTCAAATTCAACTTTTGGTCCTTTGATATCTCCCTCCACTTTAGGAACGGATACATCAACATCACCTTTTAATTTTGGACCTTTCAGGTTGAAGTCAACATCTGGCATAGAGATCTTTGGACCAGACATAGATGGCATTTTGAATTTGGGGCCTTGATTTTTCCCTCAGGTCCTCAATGTCAAGCTCTGGGCCCTTGATATCTACGTCCGGTGCTTCAATGTCTCCTTTAACTTTTGGAACAGATACATCAACATCACCTTTCAGTTTTGGACCTTTCAGGTTGAAGTCAACATCTGGCATAGAGATCTTTGGACCAGATAAAGAAGGCATTTTGAACTTGGGACCTTTAATTTTCCCTTCAGGTCCATCAATGTCAAAATCAGGAGTTTTGACATCAATATCTGCTTTGGGGAGATTGATGTCAACATCTGGGCCTTCCACTTTAGGACCTTTAACTCCAAATGATGGCATTTTGAACTTTGGCATCTTAAAACCACCTTCAGGACCCTCAAGGTCTGGGCCTTCAAATTCAACTTTTGGTCCTTTGATATCTCCCTCCACTTTAGGAACGGATACATCAACATCACCTTTTAATTTTGGACCTTTCAGGTTGAAGTCAACATCTGGCATAGAAATCTTTGGGCCAGAGATAGATGGCATTTTGAATTTGGGGCCCTTGATTTTTCCCTCAGGTCCCTCAATGTCAAGCTCTGGGCCCTTGATATCTATGTCCGGTGCTTCAATGTCTCCTTTAACTTTTGGAACAGATACATCAACATCACCTTTCAGTTTTGGACCTTTCAGGTTGAAGTCAACATCTGGCATAGAGATCTTTGGACCAGATAAAGAAGGCATTTTGAATTTGGGACCTTTAATTTTCCCTTCAGATCCATCAATGTCAAAATCAGGAGTTTTGACATCAATATCTGCTTTAGGGAGATTGATGTCAACATCTGGGCCTTCCACTTTAGGACCTTTAACTCCAAATGATGGCATTTTGAACTTTGGCATCTTAAAACCACCTTCAGGACCCTCAAGATCTGGGCCATCAAATTCAACTTTTGGTCCTTTGATATCTCCCTCCACTTTAGGAACGGATACATCAACATCACCTTTTAATTTTGGACCTTTCAGGTTGAAGTCAACATCTGGCATAGAAATCTTTGGGCCAGAGATAGATGGCATTTTGAATTTGGGGCCCTTGATTTTTCCCTCAGGTCCCTCAATGTCAAGCTCTGGGCCCTTGATATCTACGTCTGGTACTTTAATGTCTCCTTTAACTTTTGGAACTGACACATCAACATCACCTTTCAGTTTTGGACCTTTCAGGTTGAAGTCAACATCTGGCATAGATATATTTGGGCCAGAGATGGATGGCATTTTGAATTTAGGGCCCTTGATTTTCCCCTCAGGTCCCTCAATGTCAAGATCAGGAGTTTTGATGTCAAATTCAGGTCCTTTAACGTCAATATCTGCTTTTGGGAGATTGATGTCAACATCTGGGCCCTCCGCTTTAGGTCCTTTGATTCCAAATGATGGCATTTTGATCTTTGGCATTTTAAAACCACCCTCAGGACCCTCAAGGTCTGGGCCTTCAATTTGAACTTTTGGTAATTTAAGATCTCCTTCCACTTTTGGAACGGACATGTCAACATCACCTTTCAGTTGTGGACCTTTCAGGTTGAAGTCAACATCTGGCATGGAAATCTTTGGACCAGAGATTGATGGCATTTTGAACTTGGGACCTTTGATTTTCCCTTCAGGTCCCTCAATGTCAAGATCAGGAGTTTTAAGGTCAATTTCAGGTCCTTTCATGTCAATATCTGCTTTTGGGAGATTGATGTCGATATCTGGGCCCTCCACTTTAGGTCCTTTGAGTCCAAATGATGGCATTTTGAATTTAGGCATCTTCAAAGCACCTTCTGGGCCCTCTATATCAATATCGGGACCTTCAATGTCCACTTTTGGAACCTTTATGTCACCTGCAATTTTGGGTCCAGAGACATCTATATCACCCTTGACTTTTGGACTTTTCAAATTGAAGTCTACATCTGGCATAGAGATCTTTGGACCAGACATAGTTGGCATTTTAAACTTAGGACCTTTGATTTTCCCTTCAGGTCCCTCAATGTCTAGATCAGGTGTTTTGATGTCAATGTCTGGTGACTTTAAACTGACATCACCACTAGGCACACTAACATCAATATCTCCTTTGGGTGACTTAAAACCAAATTTTGGCATCTTAAATTTTGGCATCTTGAACTTTGACTTTTTCACATTTGCTTCCGGAAGACTGACCTCAACATTAGGACCTTCAGGACCAGATACTGATGGCAATTTCAGTTTTGGGCCCTTCATTTTTCCTTCAGGTACTTCTATGTCAAGTTTTGGCCCCTTAATATCCACATCTGGTGTTTTAATGTCTCCTTTAACTTTTGGAAGTGACACGTCAACATCACCTTTCATCTTTGGACCTCTCAGGTTAAAATCAACATCTGGCATAGAAACCTTTGGACCAGAGATCGTTGGCATCTTGAATTTGGGGCCCTTGATTTTTCCCTCAGGTCCCTCAATGTTGAGCTCTGGAGCTTCAATGTCCATATCTGGTGCTTTAACTTCAAAATCGGCCCTAGGGATTTTCACATCAACATCTGGACCCTCCAATTTTGGATCTTTAACTCCAAATGATGGCATTTTGATCTTTGGCATCTTAAAACCACCCTCAGGACCCTCAAGGTCTGGGCCTTCAACTTTAATTTTTGGTCCTTTAATATCTCCTTCCAATTTTGGAACAGACACATCAACATCACCTTTGAGTTTTGGACCTCTCAGATTGAAGTCAACATCTGGCAAAGAAATATTTGGCCCAGAGATAGATGGCATTTTGAATTTAGGGCCCTTGATTTTTCCCTCAGGTCCTTCAATGTCAAGCTCTGGGCCCTTGATATCAACTTCTGGTGTTTTAATGTCTCCTTTAACTTTTGGAACTGATACATCAACATCACCTTTCAGTTTTGGACCTTTCAGATTGAAGTCAACATCTGGCATGGAAATCTTTGGACCGGAGATTGTTGGCATCTTGAACTTGGGGCCCTTGATTTTCCCCTCAGGTCCATCAATGTCAAGATCAGGAGTTTTGATGTCAATTTCAGGTCCTTTAATGTCAATATCTGCTTTTGGGAGATTGATGTCAACATCTGGGCCTTCCACTTTAGGACCTTTAACTCCAAATGATGGCATTTTGAACTTTGGCATCTTAAAACCACCTTCAGGACCCTCGATGTCAGGGCCTTCAATTTGAACTTTTGGTCCTTTAATATCTCCTTCCACTTTTGGAATGGACACATCAGCATCACCTTTGAGTTTTGGACCTTTCAAGTTGAAGTCAACATCTGGCATAGAAATCTTTGGGCCAGATATAGATGGCATTTTAAATTTAGGGCCCTTGATTTTTCCCTCAGGTCCTTCAATGTCAAGCTCTGGACCCTTGATATCCACATCAGGTGTTTTAAATTCTCCTTCAACTTTTGGAACGGACACATCAACATCACCTTTGAGTTTTGGACCTCTCAGGTTAAAGTCAATATCTGGCATAGAAATATTTGGTCCAGATATGGAAGGCAATTTGAACTTGGGACCTTTGATTTTCCCCCCAGGTCCCTCAATGTCAAGATCAGGAGTTTTGATGTCAATTTCAGGTCCTTTAACATCAACATCAGCTTTTGGGAGATTGAGGTCAAAATCTGGGCCTTCCACTTTAGGACTTTTACCTCCAAATGATGGCATTTTGAACTTTGGCATCTTAAAACCACCTTCAGGACCCTCAATGTCAGGGCCTTCAATTTGAACTTTTGGTCCTTTAATATCTCCTTCCACTTTTGGAATGGACACATCAGCATCACCTTTGAGTTTTGGACCTTTCAGGTTGAAGTCAACATCTGGCATAGAAATCTTTGGACCAGACATAGATGGCATTTTGAATTTAGGGCCCTTGATTTTTCCCTCAGGTCCTTCAATGTCAAGCTCTGGGCCCTTTATATCTACTTCTGGTGCTTTAATGTCTCCTTTAACTTTTGGAACTGATACATCAACATCACCTTTGAGTTTTGGCCCTTTCAGGTTGAAGTCAACATCTGGCATGGAAATCTTTGGACCAGAGATTGATGGCATCTTGAATTTTGGGCCCTTGATTTTCCCCTCAGGTCCCTCAATGTCAAGATCAGGAGTTTTGATGTCAATTTCAGGTCCTTTAACGTCAATATCTGCTTTTGGTAGATTGATGTCAACATCTGGGCCTTCCACTTTAGGACTTTTACCTCCAAATGATGGCATTTTGAACTTTGGCATCTTAAAACCACCTTCAGGACCCTCGAGGTCTGGGCCTTCAATTTGAACTTTTGGTCCTTTAATATCTCCTTCCACTTTTGGAATGGACACATCAACATCACCTTTGAGTTTTGGACCTTTCAGGTTGAAGTCAACATCTGGCATAGAGATCTTTGGACCAGACATAGATGGCATTTTGAATTTGGGACCTTTGATTTTTCCCTCAGGTCCATCAATATCAAGCTCTGGACCCTTGATATCCACATCAGGTGTTTTAAATTCTCCTTCAACTTTTGGAACGGACACATCAACATCACCTTTGAGTTTTGGACCTCTCAGGTTAAAGTCAATATCTGGCATAGAAATATTTGGTCCAGATATGGAAGGCAATTTGAACTTGGGACCTTTGATTTTCCCCCCAGGTCCCTCAATGTCAAGATCAGGAGTTTTGATGTCAATTTCAGGTCCTTTAACATCAACATCAGCTTTTGGGAGATTGAGGTCAACATCTGGGCCTTCCACTTTAGGACTTTTACCTCCAAATGATGGCATTTTGAACTTTGGCATCTTAAAACCACCTTCAGGACCCTCAATGTCAGGGCCTTCAATTTGAACTTTTGGTCCTTTAATATCTCCTTCCACTTTTGGAATGGACACATCAGCATCACCTTTGAGTTTTGGACCTTTCAGGTTGAAGTCAACATCTGGCATAGAAATCTTTGGACCAGACATAGATGGCATTTTGAATTTAGGGCCCTTGATTTTTCCCTCAGGTCCTTCAATGTCAAGCTCTGGGCCCTTTATATCTACTTCTGGTGCTTTAATGTCTCCTTTAACTTTTGGAACTGATACATCAACATCACCTTTGAGTTTTGGCCCTTTCAGGTTGAAGTCAACATCTGGCATGGAAATCTTTGGACCAGAGATTGATGGCATCTTGAATTTTGGGCCCTTGATTTTCCCCTCAGGTCCTCAATGTCAAGATCAGGAGTTTTGATGTCAATTTCAGGTCCTTTAACGTCAATATCTGCTTTTGGTAGATTGATGTCAACATCTGGGCCTTCCACTTTAGGACTTTTACCTCCAAATGATGGCATTTTGAACTTTGGCATCTTAAAACCACCTTCAGGACCCTCGAGGTCTGGGCCTTCAATTTGAACTTTTGGTCCTTTAATATCTCCTTCCACTTTTGGAATGGACACATCAACATCACCTTTGAGTTTTGGACCTTTCAGGTTGAAGTCAACATCTGGCATAGAGATCTTTGGACCAGACATAGATGGCATTTTGAATTTGGGACCTTTGATTTTTCCCTCAGGTCCATCAATATCAAGCTCTGGGCCCTTGATATCTACTTCTGGTGCTTTAATGTCTCCTTTAACTTTTGGAACTGATACATCAACATCACCTTTCAGTTTTGGCCCTTTCAGGTTGAAGTCAATATCTGGCATGGAAATCTTTGGACCGGAGATTGATGGCATCTTGAATTTGGGGCCCTTGATTTTCCCCTCAGGTCCCTCAATGTCAAGATCAGGAGTTTTGATGTCAATTTCAGGTCCTTTAACGTCCATATCTGCTTTTGGAAGATTGATGTCAAAATCCGGGCCTTCCACTTTAGGACCTTTAACTCCAAATGATGGCATTTTGAACTTTGGCATCTTAAAACCACCTTCAGGACCCTCGAGGTCTGGGCCTTCAATTTCAACTTTTGGTCCTTTAATATCTCCTTCCACTTTTGGAACGGACACATCAACATCACCTTTCAGTTTTGGACCTTTCAGGTTGAAGTCAACATCTGGCATGGAAATCTTTGGACCGGAGATTGATGGCATCTTGAATTTGGGACCTTTGATTTTACCCCCAGGTCCCTCAATGTCAAGTTCAGGAGTTTCAATGTCAATTTCAGGTCCTTTGATATCTACATCTGCTTTTGGTAGATTGATGTCAACATCTGGGCCTTCCACTTTGGGACTTTTACCTCCAAATGATGGCATTTTGAACTTTGGCATCTTAAAACCACCTTCAGGACCCTCAAGGTCTGGGCCTTCAATTTGAACTTTTGGTCCTTTAATATCTCCTTCCACTTTTGGAATGGACACATCAACATCACCTTTGAGTTTTGGACCTTTCAGGTTGAAGTCAACATCTGGCATAGAGATCTTTGGACCAGACATAGATGGCATTTTGAATTTGGGACCTTTGATTTTTCCCTCAGGTCCTTCAATATCAAGCTCTGGGCCCTTGATATCTACTTCTGGTGCTTTAATGTCTCCTTTAACTTTTGGAACTGATACATCAACATCACCTTTCAGTTTTGGCCCTTTCAGGTTGAAGTCAACATCTGGCATGGAAATCTTTGGACCGGAGATTGATGGCATCTTGAATTTGGGGCCCTTGATTTTCCCCTCAGGTCCCTCAATGTCAAGATCAGGAGTTTTGATGTCAATTTCAGGTCCTTTAACGTCAATATCTGCTTTTGGAAGATTGATGTCAAAATCCGGGCCTTCCACTTTAGGACCTTTAACTCCAAATGATGGCATTTTGAACTTTGGCATCTTAAAACCACCTTCAGGACCCTCGAGGTCTGGGCCTTCAATTTCAACTTTTGGTCCTTTAAGATCTCCTTCCACTTTTGGAACAGACACATCAACATCACCTTTCAGTTTTGGACCTTTCAGGTTGAAGTCAACATCTGGCATAGAGATCTTTGGACCAGACATGGATGGCATTTTGAATTTAGGGCCCTTGATTTTTCCTTCAGGTCCTTCAATATCAAGCTCTGGGCCCTTGATATCTACTTCTGGTGCTTTAATGTCTCCTTTAACTTTTGGAACTGATACATCAACATCACCTTTCAGTTTTGGCCCTTTCAGGTTGAAGTCAACATCTGGCATAGAGATCTTTGGACCAGACATAGATGGCATTTTGAACTTGGGACCTTTGATTTTGCCCTCAGGTCCCTCAATGTCAAGATCAGGAGTTTTGATGTCAATTTCAGGTCCTTTAACATCAACATTTGCTTTTGGGAGATTGATGTCAACATCTGGGCCCTCCACTTTAGGACCTTTAAGTCCAAATGATGGCATTTTGAACTTTGGCATCTTGAAACCACCCTCCGGACCCTCAAGGTCTGGGCCTTCAATTTCAACTTTCGGTGCTTTAAGATCTCCTTCCACTTTTGGAACAGACACTTCAGCATCACCTTTCAGTTTTGGACCTTTCAGGTTGAAGTCAACATCTGGCATAGAGATCTTTGGACCAGACATAGATGGCATTTTGAACTTGGGACCTTTGATTTTGCCCTCAGGTCCCTCAATGTCAAGATCAGGAGTTTTGATGTCAATTTCAGGTCCTTTAACATCAACATTTGCTTTTGGGAGATTGATGTCAACATCTGGGCCCTCCACTTTAGGACCTTTAAGTCCAAATGATGGCATTTTGAACTTTGGCATCTTGAAACCACCCTCCGGACCCTCAAGGTCTGGGCCTTCAATTTCAACTTTCGGTGCTTTAAGATCTCCTTCCACTTTTGGAACAGACACTTCAGCATCACCTTTCAGTTTTGGACCTTTCAGGTTGAAGTCAACATCTGGCATAGAGATCTTTGGACCAGACATAGATGGCATTTTGAATTTAGGGCCCTTGATTTTTCCCTCAGGTCCTTCAATGTCAAGCTCTGGGCCCTTAATATCTACTTCTGGTGCTTTAATGTCTCCTTTAACTTTTGGAACCGGTACATCAACATCACCTTTCAGTTTTGGCCCTTTCAGGTTGAAGTCAACATCTGGCATGGAAATCTTTGGACCAGAGATTGATGGCATCTTGAATTTGGGGCCCTTGATTTTTCCCTCAGGTCCCTCAATGTCAAGCTCAGGAGATTTAATATCAACATCCGGGGCCTTAACCTCAATATCAGTTTTAGGAATTTTAACATCAACATCTGGGCCCTCCACTTTAGGACCCTTGAGTCCGAATGATGGCATTTTGAACTTTGGCATCTTAAAACCACCCTCAGGACCCTCGAGATCTGGACCTTCAATTTCAACTTTTGGTGCTTTAATATCTCCTTCCACTTTTGGAACGGACACATCAACATCACCTTTCAGTTTTGGACCTTTCAGGTTGAAGTCAACATCTGGCATAGAGATCTTTGGACCAGACATAGATGGCATTTTAAATTTGGGACCTTTGATTTTCCCCTCAGGTCCCTCAATGTCAAGATCAGGAGTTTTGATGTCAATTTCAGGTCCTTTAACATCAACATTTGCTTTTGGGAGATTGATGTCAACATCTGGACCCTCCACTTTAGGACCTTTAAGTCCGAATGATGGCATTTTGAACTTTGGCATCTTAAAACCACCCTCCGGACCCTCAAGGTCTGGGCCTTCAATTTCAACTTTTGGTGCTTTAATATCTCCTTCCACTTTTGGAAGAGACACATCAACATCACCTTTCAGTTTTGGACCTTTCAGGTTGAAGTCAACATCTGGCATAGAGATCTTTGGACCAGACATAGATGGCATTTTGAATTTAGGGCCCTTGATTTTTCCCTCAGGTCCTTCAATGTCAAGCTCTGGGCCCTTAATATCTACTTCTGGTGCTTTAATGTCTCCTTTAACTTTTGGAATCGATACATCAACATCACCTTTCAGTTTTGGCCCTCTCAGGTTGAAGTCAACATCTGGCATGGAAATCTTTGGACCAGAGATTGATGGCATCTTGAATTTGGGGCCCTTGATTTTTCCCTCAGGTCCTTCAATGTCAAGCTCAGGAGATTTAATATCAACATCCGGTGCCTTAACCTCAATATCAGCTTTAGGAATTTTCACATCAACATCTGGGCCCTCCACTTTAGGACCCTTGAGTCCAAATGATGGCATTTTGAACTTTGGCATCTTAAAACCACCCTCAGGACCCTCGAGATCTGGGCCTTCAATTTCAACTTTTGGTGCTTTAATATCTCCTTCCACTTTTGGAACGGACACATCAACGTCACCTTTAAGTTTTGGACCTTTCAGGTTGAAGTCAACATCTGGCATAGAGATCTTTGGACCAGACATAGATGGCATTTTAAATTTGGGACCTTTGATTTTCCCCTCAGGTCCCTCAATGTCAAGATCAGGTGTTTTGATGTCAATTTCAGGTCCTTTAACATCAACATTTGCTTTTGGGAGATTGATGTCAACATCTGGGCCCTCCACTTTAGGACCTTTAAGTCCAAATGATGGCATTTTGAACTTTGGCATCTTAAAACCACCCTCAGGACCATCAAGGTCTGGGCCTTCAATTTCAACTTTTGGTGCTTTAATATCTCCTTCCACTTTTGGAACAGACACATCAACGTCACCTTTAAGTTTTGGACCTTTCAGGTTGAAGTCAACATCTGGCATAGAGATCTTTGGACCAGACATAGATGGCATTTTAAATTTGGGACCTTTGATTCTTCCCTCAGGTCCCTCAATGTCAAACTCTGGGCCCTTGATATCTACTTCTGGTGCTTTAATGTCTCCTTCAACTTTTGGAACTGATACATCAACATCACCTTTTAGTTTTGGCCCTTTCAGGTTGAAGTCAACATCTGGCATGGAAATCTTTGGACCAGAGACTGATGGCATTTTGAATTTGGGGCCCTTGATTTTTCCATCAGGTCCTTCAATGTCAAGCTCTGGAGCTTTAATATCCACATCTGGTGCCTTAACCTCAATATCAGCTTTAGGGATTTTTACATCAACATCTGGGCCCTCCACTTTTGGACCTTTGAATCCGAATGATGGCATTTTGATCTTTGGCATCTTAAAACCACCCTCAGGACCCTCGAGGTCTGGGCCTTCAATTTCAACTTTTGGTGCTTTAATATCTCCTTCCACTTTTGGAACAGACACATCAACGTCACCTTTCAGTTTTGGACCTTTCAGGCTGAAGTCAACATCTGGCATAGAGATCTTTGGACCAGACATAGATGGCATTTTGAATTTGGGACCTTTGATTTTTCCCTCAGGTCCATCAATGTCAAGCTCTGGGCCCTTGATATCTACTTCTGGTGCTTTAAGGTCTCCTTTAACTTTTGGAACTGATACATCAACATCGCCTTTTAGTTTTGGCCCTTTCAGATTGAAGTCAACATCTGGCATGGAAATCTTTGGACCGGAGACTGATGGCATTTTGAATTTGGGGCCCTTGATTTTTCCATCAGGTCCTTCAATGTCAAGCTCTGGAGCTTTAATATCCACATCTGGTGCCTTAACCTCAATATCAGCTTTAGGGATTTTTACATCAACATCTGGGCCCTCCACTTTTGGACCTTTGAATCCGAATGATGGCATTTTGATCTTTGGCATCTTAAAACCACCCTCAGGACCCTCAAGGTCTGGGCCTTCAATTTCAACTTTTGGTGCTTTAATTTCTCCTTCCACCTTTGGAACGGACGCATCAACATCACCTTTCAGTTTTGGACCTTTCAGGTTGAAGTCAACATCTGGCATAGAGATCTTTGGACCAGATATGGTAGGCATTTTAAACTTGGGACCTTTGATTTTGCCCTCAGGTCCCTCAATGTCAAGCTCTGGGCCCTTGATATCTACTTCTGGTGCTTTAAGGTCTCCTTTAACTTTTGGAACTGATACATCAACATCACCTTTTAGTTTTGGCCCTTTCAGGTTGAAGTCAACATCTGGCATGGAAATCTTTGGACCGGAGACTGATGGCATTTTGAATTTGGGGCCCTTGATTTTTCCATCAGGTCCTTCAAAGTCAAGCTCTGGAGCTTTAATATCCACATCTGGTGCCTTAACCTCAATATCAGCTTTAGGGATTTTTACATCAACATCTGGGCCCTCCACTTTTGAACCTTTGAATCCGAATGATGGCATTTTGATCTTTGGCATCTTAAAACCACCCTCAGGACCCTCGAGGTCTGGGCCTTCAATTTCAACTTTTGGTCCTTTAATTTCTCCTTCCACCTTTGGAACGGACGCATCAACATCACCTTTCAGTTTTGGACCTTTCAGGTTGAAGTCAACATCTGGCATAGAGATCTTTGGACCAGATATGGTAGGCATTTTAAACTTGGGACCTTTGATTTTGCCCTCAGGTCCCTCAATGTCAAGATCAGGAGTTTTGATGTCAATATCAGGTCCTTTAATATCAACATTTGCTTTTGGGAGATTGACATCAACATCTGGGCCCTCCACTTTAGGACCTTTAACTCCAAATGCTGGCATTTTGATCTTTGGCATCTTAAATCCACCCTCAGGACCCTCAAGGTCTGGGCCTTCAATTTCAACTTTTGGTGCTTTAATATCTCCTTCTACTTTTGGAACAGACACGTCAACATCACCTTTCAGGTTTGGACCTTTCAGGTTGAAGTCAACATCTGGCATGGAAATCTTTGGACCGGAGACTGATGGCATTTTGAATTTGGGGCCCTTGATTTTTCCATCAGGTCCTTCAATGTCAAGCTCTGGAGCTTTAATATCCATATCTGGTGCCTTAACCTCAATATCAGCTTTAGGGATTTTTACATCAACATCTGGGGCCTCCACTTTTGGACCTTTGAATCCAAATGATGGCATTTTGATCTTTGGCATCTTAAAACCACCCTCAGGACCCTCAAGTTCTGGGCCTTCAATTTTGACTTTAGGAGCTTTAATATCTCCTTCCACTTTCGGAATGGACACATCCATATCTTGCATAGAAATCTTTGGACCGGAGACTGATGGCATTTTGAATTTGGAGCCCTTGATTTTTCCATCAGGTCCTTCAATGTCAAGCTCTGGACCTTTGATATCCACATCTGGAGCTTTAATTTCCATGTCTGCTTTGGGAAGATTTGTGTTAACATCAGGTGCCTCCACTTTTGGACCTTTGATTCCAAAGGAGGGCATCTTGATCTTTGGTAGCTTAAAACCACCCTCAAAATCCTCAATGACAGGGCCTTCAATTTCAACTTTCGGTGCTGTAATATCTCCTTTCACTTTTGGAGTGGACATGTTGACATCACCTTTCTGTGTTGGCCCTTTCACGTTTAAGTTCACATCAGGTACAGGACCGGAGATTGATGTTATCTTGACATTGCCGTCTTTAACTTTTCTATCAGATCCCTCAATGTTAAGCTCTAGAGTCTTGATATCCACGTCTTTTGCTTTAATATCCATTTCTGCTTTAGCAAGATTTAGATCAACATTTGGACCCTTCTCTTCTTTAATATTAAATTTTGGTGTCATAACATTCCCTTCAACTTTTGGAACAGACACATTAACATCTCCTTTCACTTTTTGTCCTTTCAGGTTTAAGTCCACATGTGGCACATAAGTTCCCTGACCAGAGATTGATGGCACATTAAATTTGGCCTCTTTGACTTTACCCTCATATCCTTCAGTGTGATGTTCTGGACACCTGATGTCCACATCTGGATGTGTAATTTTAACATTAGCTTCAGGTAGACTTACTACTGTATCGGGTACCTGAAACGTTGGACTTTTAAGTCCAAAAGAGGGCAGTTTTACATCAGTGCCCAAATTGGATCCCTCCAAAGTAGTGCCTTTCACTCTAAATGATGAAGCTGACAGATCCTGATTGCCAGTGATGCTAAAACCACTTTGACTAATATCTTTAGGATTTTGTTTGTTATAATTCATTTCTACATTAGGACCTTCTACAGTAAACTGTTTAGTTCCAAATTTTGATTCTTTCACATGGGGCATCTTGAGTTCACCACCAATTTCCTCTGCATGAACAACAGATCCACTAGTTTTGACTTTACCTTCTACATCTGGGATGGCAAAATCCAAACCCTGGCTGATTTCAGCTTCAGGATGTTTAAGATTTACCTTAGGCCCTTGAACATCTATGGTAAATTTAGACAATTTGGTTTTATCATCAGACCCATCCTTAAGCGCTTCAGACAAAGATTTCCTGCCAATACTGCCCCCTGTATCTCCACTAATAGAAAAACCTGAAACACGAGTGTCCAGAACAGGGCCCTTTACTGTAGCAAACCCAGTTTCTTTTATCATACTTGATGTTTTAAAACCAGCTTCCATTGGAGAAGAAACATTCCCCACTTCTTTGTCTAACCCCATGGTTACTCTGCCAGAGAGATCACTACTGCCTGTAGAAGTTTCAGTCCTTCCAAAACGTTCTATCACCCTATGTCCTTTTCCCCCTGACAGTCCAGTGTCTGACACATTAATTGTAATCTCTCTCCCACTACCATCTAATTCACTTGTTGCTGTGATAGATCCTGTGCTACAGTGCTTCACAGAGGAGCCAGTGATATGGGGCCCGCCAAGAGATACGTCCCCCATTTTTATACCTCCGTGTGTACTGCTAACCAGGCTACTATGTGGTAATCTGACTTGAGAAGAATCCCCCTCTGACTGCTCATGCTGCAAGACCTGAATTTTGAACTCAGGGCTTGAGCAATCAATCTGCTGACTGGTTCCCCCCGGCATGTCCACAGTGTAGGTAGTTATTCTCCGAGTGATTGTAGTAACGGTGCAACCATCACTGCTCGTGCTGCTGTGCCGCTCTGTGCGCACATCAACACCCTCAGCAAGATCCTCAGACTTCAGTCTAGGTTTAATCTTCTTAGTGTAGATTCTTTTGTAGTCTTCGTCATCTCCACTCTAAAGGAAAATAAATTACATATTAGTAAGATATTCCATGTCTGTGTGAAATCTATATGAGAAATAAATATAAAAATAAAATAAAAAATGTAATTAGTTAAATAAGTTAAATATGGAAATACTGACAATACTAAAAGCAGTTGAAAGACTGTAACAATGTTTGTTCTAATATGTGTACCAATAAATGTGTACCAATGCTGAATAACAATATTTAAAATTAATCAAATGTATGATACACATGGTCATGGTGCTAGTCCCATGTAACACATGGACCAACAACTGAGGTCACCTTACCAGGAGAATGTCTGAACTAGAGCCTCCTAACCCTCCACGCCCTTCCCATGACAATGTCCCCATTGGAGAGCGGCAAGGTGACTTGTCTCCAGTCTTGTTTTGTAATTTTAGTCCAACCTTATGTCGGTTTAGAGTCTTCAGGAGCTCAGCTGTTTCTTCTGAGCTCATGTTATCAAAGTAAATGGTGGCCCCCACAATTTGGTCACCTGTTACAAAAGGCAGTACATTGAAAGTTCAAATTAAACTATGTAAATTATATTTAGAAAAACTACAAGAGCATTAGCTCATAGACAATAGCCCAACACCACAAAAAAAAAAAAAAGAGAAAAGGAATGCTGCTCAAATATTGCTCTAAGAATCAAATATTTCTTGAAATATTAAAAAATACAGTCTTCTAAATGTTTGCACATTACATCAGAACATGCAGGGTTATTTTAACTACATACCTTCATATACGTTCCCAGTATGTGCAACAGGGGACTCTTCCTTCACCTCTTTGACAAAAATCTCTCCTTGACCTTTTTGTTCGATGGTGAGCCCATGCTTATCAGGGCCCATCCACTGTGGGTAAAGCACTTCCCGTGTGTCCTGCTCGTCAGCCATCTTAAAAAAAAAAAAAAATTAAATTAAATGAGAAAACATTACACAATATACAATAAAATAGAGCATAACTGTTATAATACAATACCAAATATACTAGGTTTATATTGCCTAATGTGTAGTTTTGATTGAGTTATAAATGAGCACAAGCAATTATCTAAAAATATTATAAAAAAACGTAGGATTTTCAGTAATTGACGATGTTCGCAGTGTTATGCTGTAAATTACAAGTAGCTATTAACATCACATAGCTATAACATGTATATATTCATTCAGTATACCTCTAAATGTGTTCCTTCTTCACTTGTCCCCTAGTGTGGACCGTGTCAGCACTTGTTCTTTCCTTAATACAAAACATAAAGCAAAAAAAGTTAGTGTCTTGATTTGAAGTTTTCACAGATAGGTTTATGAGATTGTTCATACATTAGGTTCATACATTTTAATTTTATTGAACAACTGTAAATGAGGATCAACCTTTGACCACTAGATGGCAATACAATCTACAACAAAAAGTTGAAGTAAACAAGCATGATTTCTCTTTGGGAACTCAGCACATTTTTCAACTTTGAACAGATTATCTGTATCCCATGTATTTCTTCAGCATCGATACAAAGCACTAAATTGCATAAAACGCTTTACAACAAGAGCAATAGTTGTATTGCAGTCACTAAATATATTAGGCTCAGTTTAGCATACAACATAAATGCATCTAAAAACCATCTGATATCCTTAAAATGAATATCAAACAGTAGCTTACAGAGCTGGGAGGTTTTTACTTGAACATTGCTTAACATTGAGTTATTTAGCTGACATGTGGGCCTGCCATTCCAGCTTTCAAAACAATAAGTTCTTTGTTTCAGAGATATCACCCCCTCATAATCATCCACCCTACAATTACACAGGACCTCTTGGATATGAAAACACCTACTTGCATATTTCACTAAACATTGGAAAATAAAGTTCTAGTCTATTTTAATTATGAAAGCACTTGGCAATGACAAAGAAAAAATAAAAATAATAATCCAGTGTCGCAGTACCAAGGTTTGAAATGGTATTTTCTTGTATGATCTCAGAATAACCATGTAATAGTAAAATAGACAAAATATAAATATAAAATAAAATAACAGCTACAAAATATCTAATTAGATCCATCATTTCTCTAGGATCTGGGGAAATGAGAAACTGGATGCAATAAAAGTATATCACCATTAGCAGCATGTAATGTTGTTGTACCAAAAGCCAAGCACAACTAAAGTCAAATCTGTAGACTGAAATGGAAAGAAGCTTTGTCTCATGAGATCATGAATTTGGTGGAATCATGTATGAGTTATTCAAGTAATCTGAATGCTCCCTTGAAAATAGTAAGTACACCCACTTCTGAAAAAAGCCTGACCCTGACCTTAGTGGATTACTGAAGGAATGTACACACTCAAAATAAAATATGTGAATGCAATGCTGAAAAATATAGATAGCCAGTGTGCAACTCTCAACTATTCCTGAAACTAAGCAATGATAGATAAAGTGAATTCTATAAATTGAAATCTATTTAGCCTTTCAGCAATGGTCAAGGAACTGCAAAGGTTTATGGTTAAGAATAAAAAAGTAGTTCAAGTTGTTTCTTTTACTCTGTGTCTGTATTAGTTTTAAGTTCATCTATATGCAAGTAATTCCAAAAGTTGGCAATTCACCTTTAGAAGATATATGCTTTTAAAACGTACAGTCTCTCTTCTGGAGAAAAAAAGATTCATCATAAATGGAAAAAAAAAATTCTGTTGACTTTCTAGAATGAGAACATTCCCTCCCCCCTAAATTATAAATAACACTTGCCTCCCACTAAATATGCTTTCTATTGGGGATAAAGAGACCTGATTTTGAGTCCATGTTGACCATTGTTCTCGAGAAAGGACAGGACAGGACAGAGAAGATCATTTGAGAGAGTCAATCTGGTTTCCCTTGATACCACGGTACAGACCACAAAACATTTGCGACCCATTTGAAATGTACACAAAATATTCTACTTATGCTAAAGGCCTATTAGAGGTGTTCAAATATTAAGGGGATAGACAGCCTTAACATTATAAACAGCACTGAAAAAACAAAAAAAAACACTGAGCCACAAAATTACAAGGCTTTCGTATTAGATTTTTTTTATGTGACTGTCACAGGCTGTTAAATTCTAAATGCTTTTTTAAAAAAGGATTTGCCATCGCATCACACATGCAGCATAATGCACGATATTTAGCATTTTATAGATATCAGAACTCTCTGCATGTAATTTCAGTGCAATTTCAGTGAGAAATGCAAAACATGAGACATGAAAGCTGTGAAACCCAAGCCAGAAAAAAATCCTTATTATTGTTGGCTAAAGCCGGTATTTATAAAAGGAGAAGGGGAAAACATACAGTGCTGTGTACTCAAGAACTCCCTAGCAAGCGCTGCAAAAGCTTATTATTTCACTCCCAGCCTGTTATACTTTCTGCCTCTTAACATGATGCCACACCCTGCACTCAACAATCCTGTCCTGTAAAAAACTATATGATCTACAGTGCTATGTGTGCAGCAATTCTCTTCACAGCTCTAAAAGATTCCTCGTAATGCATCTCTGGAGGAGCAAACTCTGTGAATGGGGAAAAAAGGCACATCTGCACATCCATGACTGAAATGTGGAACAATCAGAGGCAACAGTGGCACATAAAACATGCCACTAAACCAGTGTCTAATACATTAATTGTGCCCCAGCAGGCACATTTCACACAACCATATGTGAGACATCCTTGAGCTTTCACAAGAGTATAAACCATGACACTACCAGAGCATTATTTGGAGAGTATCTGCTTAAAGTATACGGCTCTTATCCAAAATCATATTATCTGCTATGATCCATGTAAGCAGACACTTTATAATACCTTTTGTGCAAATATAAGACTTCAGCAATGAAATAGAAACTCTTTGTGAACTGTTGAGTTGTATTGAGGACCTTTTAAGCAGACCAAGCTTTGAGGTATAGCAACAAAAAGCAACTTACTATAGTGTGTAAGACATTGAAACAAAAGCAAAAAGGAAACACCTAGATTTTACGGGTTTAAAAAATCTACTAAAAAGATTTGAAAAGAAACAGCTTGGCCCATGAATCTTACAATAATTAGGTGGCATAGCATACACCCAGTAGCTCTTGCTGAAAGGCCTATGCTTTCATTCAGTCCACTGTCAAAGCAACGGATTAGCATAAGCTTCTGGTTGGTCTTATAGCTGATGTTTTATACCAGTTATACGCCAACCACACTTTAAACTCAGAGTATCTCCTGAGATGGTCTGACTGCACTAGGAGCATTCACACTAAAGGCATCTGAACAAATGAACATGAATATTGACAGCTTTTTTCCATTAATTAAGATATAATTAAATATGTTGTTTCAAACAAGTATCTTTGCAGCATTGAAGAAACCAGTATCTTGACACTAGACAAGCTAGACTTAACGGCTGGTGCAGCTCTTAACGGCTGGTCTGACTACATTGAGAGAAGACAAATGTGCATGAGGAGTGTCACTTCTCAATGCTGACTTGTCACAGTATAGGGTTGTGCAACCCTCAAGGTGGAATTTATGATTAACATTAAAATAAGTGGAAATCTGAAATAATTCTAAAGGTCTAAAAAGTTGCATTGCTTTAGTCTATAATTTCATATAAATCATGTTAGATAGGTTTAACAGGTTTGAATGCATTGTAATTTAATCTAACATTACCATTGTTACCACACAAATTGTTTTTTTTTTTTTTTTACTTTAACTCCGGGAGGATGAGGAAACTACTAAATTAACAAGGCTAATGCTCAAACTCTCTCCTGCCTTCCAATATATTGTAAAGGAAATCAGTGGTAAATTAGATGTAATATTTCCAAGTCAATATTCCCATGCATCAAACAGTCAGATGACAAAACCAATCTAAAATGGTCAATTACAAAACGTACATTCAGCAGAAAAGGAATAAAACTCAAGCACCACTCTGTTATCTTTTAAAGTGAAAAGCTCTTAAAATAAATAGTTTTGTTTGCATGGTTTCCGAGACCTTAAGCTAGTAAATCAGGCAGACTTTGTTTCCCTTTTCCTTCAAAAATGCAGCCCCACCCTAGTTGGTTTTATACTTTGGTTTGCCCTAAGAGGGCGACAGCGACTGAAACAGTTACAATATGAGCACACATCACAGGGCGTTTTCTTTTGCAAGTACCAAAGACAGGCGCTTATACGTGTCTGCACAAGCTTAAACATTTCCTCTGGATGTTTCTGTTAAATAATTGTCTGACTAGTTGTTGCCAACTAGGCAGAAACACACAATTAGCTTTGTGTTTGAATTTCAAGTTTGCTAAGTAGCTATTGTTAAATACAATTACCAACATCACTCCCTGAAAATAAACTCACCCTCACATGGCTGCAAATCCACCCTGTGCTCTGAATACTGGAAATCTGTTTGAGCAGCTACAGAAAGAGTGAAATTGCATGTCATTCTCAGATTTTACTGTTTAATTAATTAAATGACAATTTCAGTTGTCTAAAATAAAAAACGAATATATGAGTTAAATTCTCACACTGTCACTTAGGCCTTTGTTTGCAACTTTTGATGTCAGGAAGAAATTCAAGATGACTGTAAACTAAAACCATGTGAGATGCAGCAAGCCATTCATAGTAACCATGCCAATGCCATGAAACTGTCACTTGCCACAAGCCAAATTAAAGTTCATGCAAGTTTCTCATAGGAAAGCAAACATCATGTGCAAATCCTCATTTGCTAGCCTAAAAGCCCCACAAGTCACATGGTATGGCTGAAGACACTGCAGAACACAAGCATTTCACTCATTAAATCATTATCCACTCTTATCTTACAAATGAAAAAAGGGGGAAGGGGATCGGTCCTTTTTCTTTTCTTTTAATGAAAAGGTTTAGATGGCCGATTCATGTGGGAAACAACTCCTCTCTGAAATATACTTCAATATTTGCTCCACTCAGTATTTGTTTAAATAATGTAACTCTCTAGTTAACCAAAACTGATCCGTGTCAATTGTTTAAATGTCATGCAAGGCTTTTGTCAAGGCTAAGTCAAAAGACTTCTTATAAAACAACAAATAAAAAGCTCCAACTCAGAGAGGTATTCTCAAAGATAGAAACTACTGAGTTGGTGTATGCAAGTGCCATCAGCTCTTATATACAATATTTAAATCTTTAAAGTGTTGCATTGTCCTTCATGGCCTTTGAAGTGGTCCCGTGGCTTCCAGTCCAATTTATCATTCCCTTTTGATAATTTCTGCATGGAGGAGGCTGAGGACAACGAGATATCGGTTTTAAGCCTTTTGGTTTAGGCTAAAGAAATGTTGGGAATTTGTTTCCTTTACTTAAACGTGTCTGTCAGGCCTTTAAAGCAATGATGCATGCATCTTATTTTGTCAGTTGTGTTTCTGTGAACACTATGACAGAGTTCAGTTAAATGCGGTTTCAGTGGTACTAATATCATTTTTTAAAAAGCCTTAAAGTCGGACCACAGACATGGTCACTTGAAGAGGTTTCCCCTAGAGCAGAAAAGCATGAAAAGACTTCATGTAACATTAGCACTGCAAACAATGCTGGAATCAGCACAGACAGGTACATGCTTGCGGGGACCTGCCCTGATATAAATTCTCCCCAGTACTATTCCACTGCTATTGACTCTGCTAGAAAACAACTCTTAACAGCAAAAGCATTCATTTAATGCTACCCCAAGAAAATAGAATATTTACCCAAACTTATAATCAAAGTACCTCTCAGTCCCATTCAAAAAAAGAATGGACAAACCTTTGCTCTAAACATTTACAAAAGCACAATACGTCTTGAAAATGAGCTGCTTCTCTGAAGGGGTTGAATTGGTAGTAACAAAAACACATCACTCTTTCTTTTGCCAGCTCCAACCTATTATTTGGAAACCATTGCTAGAACCTATCGCTACCCTGTTGTTTCATTAACAGACGGTTATTTCTGAGCTGTGACTGAAATAGTCATAGGCTCGCTGTGATAAAGGCCAGTCTGGACTGGGCTGTCACACTGTTTGCAAAGAACAACATTTGGCAGAGCAGCTGTGTACACTCAAACGGGTGACATCTACGAGCCCTGCACTTAGTTGTATCAAGTTTGCTGTCACCTCGCTAAAGGTGGAGCTAGCCGAACAAAACCGCTGGTTACAAACAAACTCACTAACATTTTTTACTAACAAGGTTGACCATATTGAATTCACAAAAGAGTTAAAGAATGCCATCTAGTGCCACCACTCAATTTTACAGAATAAATATCCTTACATATAGTTTGTATTGTCGTGCATGAGAAAGACTGGTGCTAGAACAAAACGCAACCATAATCACAGGTCTAAGATGTGTCAGATGACACCGCAATGCTTCCATCTGGCAGAGGTTGTTTGGCAACAACTGTGCAAATCTAAAAAGAGCAGACTTTATGGCACAACACAGGCGGCAAACGCTGCAGATCCAAAGTTGGGGACACGCCCTTCGCACAATAAGAGAGAAACTACATGCACACCATCTCTCAGCCCGCACATAGCGCACAGAGAGCTGCGAGCCCCACCCAGGCCTCCAGTCACACGCATTCCTTGATAGAGCCGTCAGGCCAACTGGAAGAGAGCCCAGCCTCTCCTGCAGTGACTAACTCCAAAGCAATGTCCTACTCTCTACCCAACCACTTAACTCACCCAGTGGGTCTGAGCTGGGTACAAAAACAGGGTACTCTTTCAAAGTTTCCACTTACTGACACCCGATGAAGCAAGGAAACTTTTTTTTTTTTTTTTCATTTAAAAGGAAGCCAGCCGATTTCCAAATTTATAAAGACTAACAGAAGCCCCTCATGACACTGATTAATGCACATCAAAAGAAGTTGTAAAAATTATTGTCTGCATGGCAGAAAAGGTCTTAGTGCTCCATTGTAAATGAAGATTTATAGTTGTGCAATAGTTCACATTTGTAAAGGTTCAGCAATGCTGAGGGTTAGATACAACCAGACCACTAATTATAGAAAAGCCACTGCAAGTGTTTAATGCCACACTTTTTCCATTAAAGTGTCGTAATGTTTAATAAGAGATACACACACACATACAGTCAGCTATTACACAATGCAATAACATAAATTGTGGCCTCTGGCTTTGCTTACAGGAGACGCTTGGTCGCCCTTTAGCAGACACGTTTTTCCAAAGCAAATTATAGGATACTTTTTACTGTGACAAGTGCAAGTCATATTTCTCCATTAAATGCTCATCATTCATTTTCCTTGCAAGAGGCAGGCAACTCTGACATAAAGCAAGAGCTCATACATAAAAAGGGATAACTACAATTTGGTTCAAATTTCCACTTTTACTTCCACATGTACTCAATTCAAAACCACAAAGTGACCAAACTCTCGTGCAAGGACATACGCTTTTCAGTCTTATTGTGGAAATATCAACTATTTAGAGGAACAAATAGGGATCAAAAATATAAAACCATAAAAAAATGTGCTGTGAATTACACTAAATATATGTTGATTACTGAAATGTTAGAGAAACCTTTACTGGTACATAATAAAGGCTGTCAATATTCACATTGAGTCACGTTTTTTTTGTTTATCCTGTTAACAAGGATTTTCAAACTGAGTCAAAGGATATGAGTCAGCAATCAAATACATGGTGATGACTAATAGGAAGGTGGTTTGCTTACCAGCTCAGGGTGCGTTGTATTTCAATCGCCATCAGATGGTTTTATAGTTAGGTCTGAAACAGCATTGCCAAGTGTTTTGTAGAAGTGAAAAGGCATGTGGTTCGAAACGCCCAAATAAGTCAGTTCCCAACTCTTTGCTTATCTACAATTCAACTAGAAATAAACTCAAGTAAACTGCACCTAAAATGATCTAACCTCTGCAGTCTCCTTGTGCTGTTGTAAACAAGTATATGCATACCTACATTACTGAAATGGTGTGATGTAGTTTGAGCTGCTGTAGTGTAACGGTCAGTCTACGTCAATAAATGCAGATCATCAAATCACCTTAAGGAGTACCCTTTGAATGCATTAGAACTATTGAAATATGCCCTCAGTGTGTAATTTGTATATTTCCAAATAAGTGCGCAACTTTGAAACAATGCAAGTATTGTCACGTGCAGCTCTTACATCAGTCACTGGGAGCCAAGAAAATATATATAGTGTCACTGCAGTGCATATATTTGCTATTATTCATTGATATGGAATAATATTTGGTTATTTTACATTTACTTTTTTACATACTTGAAGCATATTGTACTCAAATCCTGTTATAAACAGTGCCTTTTAACTATATACTGTAGGTACTAGTTAGCAGTAAACACACTTGCACTAATTGCCCTAATCTGTACTTGCTCAATTAAAATGCAGAAACCAAAATCAATATCAATTATATCATTCAGCAATGACAGGTGTGTCTACTAGGAAATAATCACTACATGTCATGCAAGTTAGTGCATGCAATGTATGCATTTCACCCTGGCTGCAATGTAACCTATATACTTGTTGCCCCAGTAAATTACGGTTTGTGATTTCCAAACGTATCCGTTTCTGAAAACAAGAGGACTCACACATAACTGAAGCATTAATGTCAGACCAAAATGGACAGCCTTGGAAATTGAAGCTTATAAACTATAAACAGACTAACCATCCTACTGTCATGCGATCCTAAACCTTAATCAAATGCGGACCGTATCTTCTATTTCAAGCACAACAGCAAATGTAATCTAGCAATCCAACTGGATTGCAGAAATACAATGGAACTACAGTCTAGCATGTGTCGTTGGCACACATACATTTTTTTTTTAAATAATAATAATTGTATGATGTCCAAAATTACAAGAATAATACAAAATGTGTGTATAATAAATAAATGTTAATTTCAACATTGTGCTAATTCACAGAACATAATACTATAAAAATAAGTGTTTAAAAAAATCATAAGGCATCAAATGGGATCGATTGGAGACGGCAAAAATAATAATAATAATAATAATAAAAGTGTACTGTGCATATATGTAAAGACAAATCTCTTAACACAAAAAAACTAGATAAGGGCTAAAATACAACCATGTAAAACTTGCAAATCTGCCCTCTATTGAGGCATATGTGCGCAAGACTGTGTTACAACAACTCTGTCAATATGGAAAATGATGAAATATGAATGCCTGACTCTGACTCAGAACCGTATTGGCAAAGCCATAATGTATTGTCCAACTTTGTTTTAGCTACAAGCCAGTATTTCTCAACCGTGGAATGATGATAACTCCAGGGTCTGTCTGAACAGGAAAATGTGTACTTAGATGATGCAGAGATAATACAGATTTCATACTTCTTCAAATGATACCTACATCCTGTAAGGTAGTTATCCAAGAAAGCATGTGTGCTGACAACTTATCTGTGATGGATAATCATCACAAATTCACGGAGAGCTGACTTCTTATATTCTGTACCCTTTTGAAAAAAATAAATGAAGATTTAAGATGTAAGAAAAACAAATAGAGAATGAAACACTCAGTTAAGAAGCCCGCCACTCCTCCCTTGGCGTTCCCATCACAAGTCCTTGACAAGCATTTAAGGAAACGACAAAGGAAGTGTGCACAAGTCCAGACTCTTTCCGTTTTCACACTGGAATAGAAGGTCCTATGAAGCACACCATTATCTGACCTATCAACACAGAGGAGGAGAAAGTCGTGCCTCCACTGTAAACCTCCAGGACGAATCACACATCAGATAAAGACACACAGGCCCCCAAACATTGTTTCTACTCAACATTCAAATCAAGAACCAATCAAGATAAGCAAGAAGCTCGTTGTTCCGTTTTAAGCCAAACACTTTGTAACCTTCAAATACAACCAAGGTTGAAAAAGATTGCTGAATGAGCCAACCACAAACCCACAAACTTAACAGTGAACTCCAAAGACAAGTTTCAAGTTTATTATAAAAAAAAAAAAAAAATTTAAAAAAAAGGAAAACAATTTCAATAAAGTTACTTTAATACAGCTTTAATATAGTACCATATTACTGTCTGACTGCTTGTCTGCTATGGAGTCATCTGTTCTGACAAAACAGAAGAAAGCTTTGGGTGTGGCAGGAGAAGGGGGATGGGCTCCAAATGTGAAAAATCTGCTTGTGAACATTTTTAAAAGATATCTTAAATCAGATAAACTGTAACACAGCTTTTTAGATGTCAACACTCCATAGACATCTCCAAACTCACAGCACTTATCCGCAACACTCCCCTTTATGCCTGACTTGCTCTGTTTTATCCATTCCTTTCACTCTCTTATTTTGTTACATAAAAAAAAAAAACTTCAGTAATCCTACTGCAAAACAGCTCCATAACTAAAATCATGCCGCAGTCGGGCGTGAATAAGACACCTTATTCTTTCTCCTCCATAGCAAGCCTTACTTTCCCCCTCTGTGCTTCAAACCTGGTTTCAATTAGTAAGTCTTTCCAAACCACTACATTCCATTACCCCCTCCTCTCTTCACCCCCTCTTACTCACTGCCCACACCCTGGCCAGGGCTCCAGGTTAAGAAAATCAAGGCAAAATAGGACAGAATTTCCAAACTACATTTAAACATTCACATTTTATTTTCTTTAAGGATAATAAGAATGTTCAAAACAAATTAAAACTCCATCTCAACAAATATATATAATAATAAAGCAGAAAAATATGAGAAACCCACAGTGAAGAATATGTGCTGACGTTGACCCAAAATCTTGAGCTATGACCAGATTTGGTATGGCAGAATAATATTCATTTCAAGAGGAAAGATAACAAGAAAAGAAAAATCTATGGAAGTGTGTAATGACTTTGTCACTGTATACACATGTATTTCTGTGTATTATATATAATAATAATATAGAGTAGACAGCTTTCTTTTATACCAAATGTTTTTTTGTTTTTTTCTCAGTGGGTAAAGTCGTGCAACCAAAGACAAGCTATCCACGTTGCACTCTCTTAACTTAGGTGTATCTTTTGCATGACATGCAAAAACCTAGAATATTTGCCTTAATTATAAATTTTTTTTTCTTCCCTGAGTGATTTAGCAGGTCGATTTTAACAAACTAAACGCTGAATTCTGAACCATAGAAAACTTTAGTATTGTTGGGAATAAAACGTGCGCAACAGATGACAATTGAGCAGATACACACCCACCCACCCTCTTCATGTACGTTCAACAATACGGATGATAAGTTTGAGGAGATTTTATGACATATTATAGACTTTCTCAGAACCATACAAGCAAATATATTACGTTATTCGACATAATTAATAATATAATAAGTTCAGAGACGTCTCTGGAAAACTACTTTATGCAACGTGAGCGTCGCCCCCCAGAACAGCAGAACTAATTAACCTCAGGAGATACACAAACGTACCTGGAACCTTCAACACCTTTGCTCTGGCATCCTCCGCGGTCCACAGCTTTCTGCCACAGCCCAGACAAGTTTTCCACCACGCTTTCCAAACTAAACTTTGACGTATTCGTGTACTCTCGTTTTTCCTCGATGCTTGAAGTCTCTCTTTGTGATTTTCTTGTTTTGTTAGTTACTTTTCTCTCTCTTCCTCTCACTTTCGTACTATTTCTTTTCCTCAGTGCGCTTGTAACTCCGGGCTATGGAGAATGGCAGAGTTTGGGCTAGGGCTGTGGAGTTCTTCAGTGGAGAAGAGGGCGGGGGTAACGGTGTAGTAGGGAGTGGACCCTTATAATTTTAGTCCAGCCCACCTACTGTTTGAGTGACATGCAGGTTTAACGCAGCGATAAAGCACGAGAATGTGGATTGTAATCAAATTTAAACTAAAAGGTTTAACTAAGGACAAGAGTCATTATAATTATCAGGTTGGTGTAAGTTGGCACATCTTTAAACATTTTTAAAAGTTGTAATTATCACATAAAACATGTTCCAAAAAAAAAAAAAAAAATCCTGGACAATAACGTTTGAATTTGTTTTTTAGTCAAGATTTTAAAGCATGTGCCTGTACAGAAATAGACCAAAAAATAAAAAATAAAAAATAGCCTGGAGTAGAAACTGTGACAACTAGCCCCGGTGCCCTATTGTGTAATATAAAATGTCACGTGGGATGGTGGCACATGATCTCTTAGAAAGGGTACAAACTAAGCAGTGTACATTTGTAAGATGATTTTTGTGCATCTTTCTCCATAAATAACACTTCACACATTAGGCCTACAACAAATTACAACTATCTGTTCATTTATTTAAATAGTTTAATAGGCTGTTTGACTGTTGACGCTAGTCTGACAGATACAGCAAAAATCATACTTGAATTGTACTTTGCATAGTAGGCCTAGAGTTTTGAATGAGATGTTCAAAGAAAAATACAAACATGCTAAAAAACACGTATTTATGTGGTTTGACTCTAAATCTTATAGTTACTGAGTATAGCTCTTGTGACTACCCATGTGACAACTAGACCCAGTCTTAAATATATTCTGTTCTGTTCAAATACTGTAGTGATTGCAATGTGTCCCACAATTTCCTGGATGCGTACTGCGTTGAATTGCGTTTTATAGTGTCTTAACTCACTGTACAGTATACTTTTATGTTGTATAATTGTCATGCAATGCCATTTTGCACAATTTACATTTGAAGTCGTTTGTAAATATAGCACTAGGTATAGTACATATGGTTCAGAAATATAAATATATAGTTTAAATCAGACAACTCTTGTTTTTCTAAATGTTTTTTTCTGATGCATCATTTTGAATCGGTTTATTTTTTCTACTTTTGTTTCCATTTGTTTTTAATGACAAAGCTCAAATATGTGTTGCCATTTGAAGAAGTGCTTCTTGCCTTTGATCATGTGCTCACTGCGTCTGTACACTAGTCCAGCATAATTTCCATAGCATTTTCATAATAGAAAATCCAGTGTAAATCTCTAAGGAGAGTTTCATTCTCATTTTGTGACAACTGGATTGATGAAACATCACTGCAGTAATTAATTGAATATTAATTGAATATTTGAATAAGAATAACTAAAAATAGCAAAAACATAATCAAGACTCTTAGGTGTCTTAGGGGTTTCTTATCGGTGCTCTATTTTTGAGTTTTAAACTGAAACATCTGTATACGGTTACATGCTAAGTTTTTATAAATGTAAATCAATTACCTTTAACATGTTGACAAAATGATTTGTGCATGTCTGAAATGAGGTGTAACACATTACAACAAATTACAAAAATATTTCTCCATTAATTTTACACGAGCTACAAAGACAACAGCTCATTCAAACTGACCTACAAACAAGGCCTAAATGACAAAATAACAGTCGCAGAAAAAATACAATCTGTTTTTTTCAAGACTGTTATATAAGCATGAGTCAGAACTCTCAAGAAAGCTAGAAAAATATCACAAGAATTTGTTACAACAATGCAGATCTTGATCTATTTAACACAGCATTTGAATGTATGTATTGTTATGCTCTGTAGCTGTTCCTACTTTTCATTTAACATAGTCAATATTATGAATGAATGAGTAAACAAAAATATTAGTAAGAAAAAGAGACAAATTATAGATGGTCACAATGACAAACGCAATGAACAAAATATTGGAAAAAATAGAATAATGAATCTAATTAACTCAAATAATAAAGGCTGTGGACATTTTAAATCCAGTATTCAATTAAATTTAATTAGACTAACTCGTGACAGTTCACTGAGGCAAGTTATATGCAATTCAGAACACAAACCTTCAAAGATTATCTGCATCTAGCTACCACAAGATGTTTGCATTATGGGGATAGAAGATATGTAATGGCCTTTGCATGTCTGTCTCAAAAATGTCTTAATGTAAACTTAACCTCCTGAGAACCAGGGGAAAAAATTTCTTTTGAATTTAGTTTTTTTTTCATGTCAGTATTGTTTAGGGTTGGGGTGGGGTTAATAAATATATTATAAATATATAATTTATAATTATATATATTATACATTTATTTAAAAAATAAAAAGACATGAAATGACAACGAAGCAAACTTTGTATAAAGATTATCCTTAACTATATAAAATACACTCACCTAAAGGATTATTAGGAACACCATACTAATACTGTGTTTGACCCCCTTTCGCCTTCAGAACTGCCTTAATTCTACGTGGCATTGATTCAACAAGGTGTGAAAGCATTCTTTAGAAATGTTGACCCATATTGATAGGATAGCATCTTGCAGTTGATGGAGATTTGTGGGATGCACATCCAGGGCATGAAGCTCCCGTTCTACCACATCCCAAAGATGCTCTATTGGGTTGAGATCTGGTGACTGTGGGGGCCATTTTAGTACAGTGAACTCATTGTCAAGTTCAAGAAACCAATTTGAAATGATTCGAGCTTTGTAACATGGTGCATTATCCTGCTGGAAGTAGCCATCAGAGAATGGGTACATGGTGGTCATAAAGGGATGGACATGGTCAGAAACAATGCTCAGGTAGGCCGTGGCATTTAAGCAATGCCCAATTGGCACTAAGGGGCCTAAAGTGTGCCAAGAAAACATCCCCCACACCATTACACCACCAGCCTGCACAGTGGTAACAAGGCATGATGGATCCATGTTCTCATTCTGTTTACGCCAAATTCTGACTCTACCATCTGAATGTCTCAACAGAAATCGAGACTCATCAGACCAGGCAACATTTTTCCAGTCTTCAACTGTCCAATTTTGGTGAGCTCGTGCAAATTGTAGCCTCTTTTTCCTATTTGTAGTGGAGATGAGTGGTACCCGATGGGGTCTTCTGCTGTTGTAGCCCATCCGCCTCAAGGTTGTGCGTGTTGTGGCTTCACAAATGCTTTGCTGCATACCTCGGTTGTAACGAGTGGTTATTTCAGTCAAAGTTGTTCTTCTATCAGCTTGAATCGGCCCATTCTCCTCTTACCTCTAGCATCAAGAAGGCATTTTCCCCACAGGACTGCTGCATATTGGATGTTTTTCCCTTTTCACACCATTCTTTGTAAACCCTAGAAATGGTTGTGCATGAAAATCCCAGTAACTGAGCAGATTGTGAAATACTCAGACCGGCCCGTCTGGCACCAACAACCATGCCACGCTCAAAATTGCTTAAATCACCTTTCTTTCCCATTCTGACATTCAGTTTGGAGTTCAGGAGATTGTCTTGACCAGGACCACACCCCTAAATGCATTGAAGCAACTGCCATGTGATTGGTTGATTAGATAATTGCATTAATGAGAAATTGAACAGGTGTTCCTAATAATCCTTTAGGTGAGTGTATAATGGAATTAATTGATTCCATTTTACTTTATGCAATATGTGAGTAATATGGCTGTAAATGGGTAGTCCCATTCAATACAATGTATCTATACACTGTATTTAATTTGCATATTAATGTGTTCTTGGGGCAACATGAAAATAGAAGTGTAATAATAATAATTGGCAACATTTTCATAATAGTAGGCCTATCTAATATTTCATAGGAATATTAATATATTATAATTTATTTCCCTATTCACTGTCTCCTAAAATGCCTAATAAACCTGATGTAAGTACTGGTGTCCTGGACATGTATGAAGTCATATGTAACAGAAAGTCATATTTTTATAACATTTTCCTGAGAGGAAAACATTTTCAATTCGAAAATTTGTCAGATTTAAATGATAGTTACACATTAATATTATATTACCATAAGAGTGCTAAATTTGATCACTAAATTTGAGACCAAGACCAAAGAGAACTTGTTGTCATGGTGAAACCTCCAAACATTTGGTATCTGCACATCTGTGATGAATCAAGTGTCAAGTAAACACACACACACAACTGTATGTACAGCTTTTAGATAAAAAGAAGGCCCAAGAGTAAAGTGAAATGAATAGCTAACCTGAAGCAACAACTGAACTTCACAGGATTTGCATGGCTGTTGAGATACCTGGAAGACCCGAAATATTAATCAGACTTTCCATATATACCCTGCCGTTGACTCTTTTTCAGTTCTTCCTGTTTTATGTTTACTGAAAGGGGTTCTTTTGCTGCAGTTACCCTGCAGCGACCAAATCAATGATTCATCCCTGTCAGAAAGCAGCCTTACCTTGAAGCATCTCACATGCTCCTCTAAACCCCTCACTTTTCTCTAGTTTTGCCTCGTTTTAACCTGCCCTAATCTCACAAAATACGTTTCGCAAGGTCTAAATCCCATTTGATTGAGTAAGACGTCTGTGGTTACTTCATTTAAATGGCTGTTTCAGCTGCCTTATAGACCTTATAGCATGCAGGTAAATGGTGTAGGTGTGCATATGTGGCTCTGGGGTGGGAGGGTGGTTGGTTGGTTTTGAAGCAAACAGATAGATGGAAAGACAGACAGGCAGAGAGAAAACCCTGAGGCACGTACTGAACAAATCCACGTGTCACACCCATATTCAGGGCTGTGTAATAGTAAGCAGAAGATGAATTCTCCAAATGAGAAAGAATACTGTCTGCCTTGTAAAGAAAGGGAGTGGCAAGCTGTTTTGAGAAAAAAAATACACAAAATATACAAGTAATATGTTGCAGAAGTCAGTATTAAAAACCTTGCAACACTATTAAACATCTTGGAAATACTGCAACCAGAAGAACAGACAAAACGTTTGAAACGACTGGAACAGTGTGCATGTGTTCCTGTGTTCTCTTGTTGCTTTCTTGGTGTAGGAGTTTTGTCTCCCCAATGCAATAAAAACTTTTGGATCACAAACAGGCGAAGAATGTCAAGGAACAAAACAGTCATGCTTTCCAGTTCCAAAACCATGTGAGGAAAAAAAAAAAAAAAGACATGAAATTGCCACAGCAAATGCAACAAAGCTCTGTAGTTTGAGGCAAATGCATATTTGTGAGATTAGTCACTGTAATCTCAACAAGAGGATCGCATGATTTTCATTTGGATAAAGTGAGTTATCCAACGACACTGGAGTAGTCATGAAATATATTGTAATACTTCAATGTTAGGATATGTGGGAACGGGTGTTTCCTGGTGAGTGGCTCATAGGTGTGTCTGCCTGTATGAACTAGTGTGAATAACAGCAGTCAGGGTTGGTGTGTCAGGGTGAGTCATCCCGTATGACTACAATGCATGCAGTGCTATACCAAGAAGCGAAGGAAGGGAAAAGAACAAGGAGGGGCAGAGAGGATGAATTTATTGGGTGTGTCCTGTGATCAACTTTAGGGGATAAGAGGAGCCACTTTATTTGAAGTTTAAAGAAAACAGAGCAGAACAAAGTGATCTCAAATGTGCACTCTTGGTTGTGCTTTTACTTGTAAATCAGAGAACAGCTAGTTTTATTGCAGAGAGTACCCATAGTCTCTAATATAAAGTTTGAAAGCTTTCATTGATGCTCACCACAGCCACACAATGAGCACAAATCCATCCAAACAAACAATAAAAGTTGTATTGTTAAAGGATATGCCATTTTTCACAAATGATCAGTTGACTGTTTTTTGTTCCTCAAACACAAATTCGTCTGGAAAACATTGTATTGTAGTTATAATGAATAAAAAGGATAAATTATAATATATAAAAAAACATTTTTAAGTGTGTGTGTGCGTGTGTGTGTGTATCTATATATATAAAATTGTTTTTTTAAATATTGTTTTAAACATCTGCATTATTTTTCATTAGCAACACTTTTTTAATTAATTGCAAATATAAAAAATATTTTTGAATAATTTATAAAATAAATAAAAACAATTTTCATTTAAAAATATATTATGTTAACCTTTACTTACATTGTTTAATATAATAGTAAAAACAATACAATTATATTTTTATAATAAATATATATTTAGCTTCTGTTAATGTCCTTTTCATACATGAATGGCTAAGGTATAAAATACACATTATCAGAATGAATTTTAAAATAAATTTTAAAATAAAATGAATTAAAAACACTTTTAAATGATTTTTATTTAAAAAAATAAAATATGTTATCATTTACCTATATTGTTTATGTTAGTAAAATTATATTTGTATAATAAATATGTATTGTAGTTTCTGTTAATGTCCTTTTCATACATGCATGGCCAAGGTATAAAATACACATCATAAGAATTAACTTAAAAATAGTTTCTGTTAATGTCCTTTTCATATGACATACACATTATCAGATGTTAAACAGGTCAGAAAATATAATTTTACTGCTAAAAAAATCTGCATGTGCTATAAAAATGTATCCCTCTTAACAGACAGCTGTGCACATTTATTTAGATAATGCAAATTGAATTGTTTTTTTACACTGCTGAGGCATAACAGACACGTTAGTGTATCTAGAGTACACTACAAACAAAGACAAGGTTTTAATTCTTTCAATAGGTTCATCATGTTCTTTGTGTGGAGGGCTTGTTGCACAGCAAGGGCGTTGGCCACCTGTATATGTAGGTTACTTCTGAGGACAGCAAATATTATTATTACAGTTGGCTTTACCCTGAGTATGGATGAGTTTTTGAATAAGTACATAGATTTTCGCCACAACATTTAATATGATCAAGGCCAAATCGGAGATAACTTACCCTATTTACTGTTTATTTCTTTGTTTACGCGTTTCATTTACTGATTTATTAAGCATATGGTTTCATGCAATACTGGAAACTCTCTTAAGTGGTAAATCTTGCCCCATCCCCCCTTTAAATGGTTTTGATTACCGTCTCCATAGTCACATTTTTTTTTTTTTGATGGATTTCCCCTTTTTGAGATCCAGTTTGTATGTTCTAGTAAAAATGTAGGGGAGGAACATCATGAGATACAGGCTGAATTGTGGTTTCCCCTGCAGGTTGTGAGTCATAAACACGAGGGAGGGACAAACTGAAAGGGACTATTCTGGGATGGCTGCCATGGCAACATAATAAGCAAGAAGGAAGGTAGGTTATTGCAGCGATGTTTCCATGGCAATCTCCTCTGTGTATATAAATATGGCACGTCAAAATGTTTGAAAAGTAGTAACGTTGCGTTGCTGTGCAGTCAGTGGTGTCATAATGAGATGTGAGCACAGACAAATTAGTTTAACTATTTTTTTTTTTTTATCTCTGCTAAATGTGCCTTGAGGACTTGGTAATGCTTTAACACTGGTTCCGGTTTATGGGTAGCTTGTTTCACTATACTAGAAGACATTCACACCTCTAATCATGCCAGGCTACCAAAAATATACAGGTTAAAAGTATTGCAGAAGTGCTCATAGCAGCTCCAACTAGAATCCTATCACATAGCTACAGTTCCATTTCTTTCTAATATTTGAACTAAACCGATATATGCTTTTAGAAACAGGATACAGTATAGGCAATATTATTAAATGCACCTTAAGTCTACAATAAGGTTGTATTAGTACATTGTAATTTTACCATGCATTTCTTTTTCATAAGACATTCAGTCCTACACCATACAGTCAGAGATCGCGTTTAGAAGGAGTGTTACTGACATGCACAAATGTTCCACATTATTTTGGACTCATGATTTATATAAAAAAAAAAAAAAAAAAAAACCACTGTTTACATTAACTTCACCGTACGGTTTAGACGGTAAAAACCATCAATACATTCCTCTCATAGTTGTGAAGTGTTTCGACAACACGGTCTTCTTTGAACAGGCTTGACTAACACTCACCTAACCAGCGGGTTACAACGTTCAAGACAAGGACCATGGCAGACATGAGGGGTTAAATACACTAAGACTAAAGACTGGACAAGGGATACCTGTGAACAATGATTAACCAATGAACCAATGAGAACGACAGAACACAAGGGAGCACATGGCAGGAATCACATGACAAGACCAGGAAGTGCATGGCAGAGAACAAAACAGATTAAGAAACATGACAGTGAACATGGCAAACTTAAAAACAGGAACATGAAAGATGAACCCAAAACACACTGTGACAGTTCCTCCCCTCTATGAGTGGCCCCAGACACCCAAACAAAACAACAAAAGTCGAGGGGGATGGTCATGGGGGAGGAATGGTGGAGTCGGCCCAGTCCGTGGAGTGCGGGCGGACTTGGAGCGTGGAGCATAGCCTTCCAGGCCCTCTCCAGGTGTTCAATGGAACACCTGGAGCAAATTTTCTTGGGTGGGATTATGGGCTTATGGCATGGACCCCTCTCAGGACGCTGGTCTGGGGATGTAGCTTGGCTCCGGACGTGGGCCAGAGACATGATTGCTGGGCTCTCTGGTGTGGTGGGTACTGTGGGATTGCAGTGCGCCTTAGCCGCAAAACCCACAGTAAATGAGCCGCTCAAGACTTATGCATAGTCTATATATTCTGCTAGAGTCCCCAAAGAGTTGCTTTTGGGCATCAAGTACCTCAAAAGGTCATCAAGTCCATTAAGAAACATACCCTTAAGGGCAGCATCATTAAAATCCACCTGATGGCGAAGTCCAACAAATTCCCCTACATAGCCCTCTATGGTATGCTGGCCTTGATGAAGGCAAAGGATACAAACTGCTGGGTTCATTGCGGCGGTCTTGTATTCTGTAACACTTAGTCCACTCTGGAGGCAAGTGTTCAGAACCATTCAAAGGAAGTGCAGTTCATTCAAAGGATCCCAAAACATAAAACAAAGACTTGGCAAAAACAAATTAAGCCTTGACAGTGAACAGACTTGATTATAACACTAACCTAATCAGCGGGTTGCAATGTTCAATACAAGACCAGGCCCATGACAAACATGAGGGCTTAAATACACAGAGACTAAAGCCTAGACAAGGGACACCTGTGAACAATGATTAACCAATGAACCAATGAGAACATGACAACAGAACAGAAGACAAGGGAGCACATGGCAGGATCACATGACAAGACCAGGAAGTGCATGGCAGAGAACAAAACAGACTAAGAAATATGGCAAACTTAAAAACATGAACATGAAACATGAACCCAAAACACACTGTGAAGTTTACACATACTACAGTAAATGCCTTCTGTCACACAGTAGATGCAGCAACACAAAAACGAAAGGTTGGATCTATTCTCAAGCAGTATCTTTAATCAAAACAAACTCAAATAAACACTTCTCAGGGTATCTATCTCAGGATGCAAAAATACAGTAAAAAGAACTAACACTATAAAAACACTATACAAGATCTGACTAAAACACAGGGCTATAAATACACAGAGAAACACTAGGGACTAAACAAGATAATTAACTGACACAGGTGTAATACATGAGGGCAAATCAAAAACCATGGAAACAGGTGAAATGGGACTTGGAAGGACGCTGAATTGGCAGAAGGGACCATCATGGACGGGGAGGAGCCAGGGAGGAGACAATGGTGAGAGGGGCCAGGGAGTGACTTCAAGCTATGATAACATGCTAAATGCCCACGATGGAACTGATGGAGGAATGAGCCATGGTGGAGCCTTGGTGGAGAGGCCAGGTGGAACTATGGAGCTGGTGGAGGTGGAGTTCCAGGCGGAGCCAAAGAGACTGGGCGCCACCGAAGGACCTGGAGGCCAAGGTAGAGCCACGGTGTTGAACGGCCTAAGTGGAGCCAGGGTGCTGGAGAACTGAGGCAGAGCTGGTGCGAGGGAGGACTGAGGCAGAGCTGGTGCGAGGGAGGACTGAGGCAGAGCTGGTGCGAGGGAGGACTGAGGCAGAGCTGGTGCGACGGAGGACTGAGGTAGAGCTGGTGCGAGAGAGGACTGAGGCAGAGCTGGTGCGAGGGAGGACTGAGGCAGAGCTGGTGCGAGGGAGGACTGAGGCAGAGCTGGTGCGAGGGAGGACTGAGGCAGAGCTGGTGCGACGGAGAACTGAGGTAGAGCTGGTGCGAGAGAGGACTGAGGCAGAGCTGGTGTGAGGGAGGACTGAGGCAGAGCTGGTGCGAGGGAGAACTGAGGCAGAGCTGGGGGGATGGAGGAGCCAGACAGAGTTGAAGAGTTGGAGGGATTAGGCACAGCCAATGTCCTGGAAGTCCATGATGGAGTCAAAGGAATGAGGGAGCCTGGCAAATCCGTAAGGACTATTGTCCTAGGTGGAGCTGAAGTGGAGCCAACTGGCCGATGGGCTCTGGGGTTCAAGGTGGAACCAGGGGGTCCACACACCAGGGTGAAGCTAGCGAACAGAAAGCCCAAGGTGGATCCAAGCTGCTAGGTGGAGCCAGTGAAGGAGGAGCCGAAGGGCTTAAAGGAGCCAGTGGAGACAGGGCCAAAGAACTGGGTAGCATAGGCAGAGGGTTACAAAACGGCTTCTTTGGCCATGACAAGACAGGCAGAAATTTCAGAAACCGCCTCCTTGACCGATAATGGACAGGCAGAGGGTTCAGAAACAATTTTCTTTTGCCAATACTGGACAGGCAGAGAGTTCAGAAACGGTCCCCTTGGCCAATGCGGGACAAGCATAGAGAGTTCAGAAACTGCCTCCTTGGCCGTAACAGGGCATGTAGAGAGTTCAAAGATGACTTCCTTGGCCAATATAGGACAGGCTGAGTCTGTGGTGGGTTCAGTCGTGTGGTCCATTGGGTTGCTTGGTTGATGGGTTGGCATGCACTGAGGGCACTAGCAGGTCTTGATTCCCCTTGCTATCTCCAGTGGTGTAGAGGAATCCACACTGATGTAATACCCACTCGACAAATTTTCTGAACGTCTCGCAAAGGCCTTCTCTGGGAAGGTGCACCCTGGTCTGTTGATTCAGACCTGCCCGGAAAAACACACAGAGGCTGACATTATCATAATGCACAAAAATTTCACTCCAAGTGGACTATATTAGTGGAGTAATTTAGGGAATAGTGAAAGAGGGTGTAGAGGGTGAATACAGCAATGAACTAACACAGCAAACTACGGTGCTAAACTAAAAAGAAAACTTTTTATGCGTTTTGGCTGTTCATTTACACGATAACAGTGTTTTGGGTGCCTAAAAATGGAGAACGGTCTCCATATACGCGAATCCGTGAAAAAGATGACGTCATGGCCATGCATATTAAATGCTCAGTCTATAGTGTTTCATTGCCACCTAATGGCCTGGTAGCAGAATACAGCGTTTTTAGCCATTTCCGCGGATCCATGTGAATGGGGATTGTTTTGACAGTGGTCTCGTCTATATGCAGAAAACTCAAAGGAAAAACTTCTTCATTTTAAGCATATCATTGTTGTGTAAACATACTAAACACAAAGTCCAACTCAAGCGTAACACAAACACAGATGAAATGTGACACCTTCCATTTTTATTCAGTATAATATAGGTTGTAAATCTTCATTAAAAAAAAAAGTAATAACAGAAATAGGCAAATGCAATCAACATTAATTCATTGATAATAAACCATCACTGAATTAAAATTTTTTATCAATGATTATGTAAGATTTACAAAATCTACTATTATGCTGAAGTATAATATATATATATATATATAATATAATATAATATAATATAATATTTTTTTAATCTATTTTTTTATTCATTTTTAAATAAACTACAAACATGCTGCATTATCAATTGATATATTTTCCTAACATAAGGGATTAGCCTTAGGTTACCTTACAATACACACCATAATTCTTGATGGCACTCAAGAATTCCTGTGGTTTTATGGTCGTTGCTGCTTTAAACCAGTGAAACCCAAACATGTTTAACCAAGTCAATCATAAAATGTACACAACATACTGTACACAAATGACACACACATCAAAAATTCCTCTGAGGTCAGTGTTATTTCACCTATGAAATGCCTGATATGCTGACTTCCTGCAAATGAGACTGTTGCAGACATCGGCACCGACAGCAATGTGGGATTAGATTTTACTGCAGCAATATAATAATTTAACATCTATTTAGGCAGCAATATAATAAATTAACACCTATAGGCAGGAATATGATTTTAATCATTTATGATTTTATGAACTTATACTGGATACAGTTTTACTTATAACTTTACACACCCCTTATATAATGTATGTAATCAGATTACCTTTTTCAACTAATGAGTAATGCATTACTTTTACATTTATATTTAACAACAAATTTAAGTTACTTTCATTTCCCATTAATTGACTGACACCTCTCTTGTCCCATGTTGAGAGAAATCGTAAAAGTGCAGAGGCGTTGTGTGCGCCGTGTAAACATGATGCTCATTTTAATTCTACACTAAATGTATTTGCTCGTCTCACATGCTCAAAAACAGATTCAGTATTCCTTAATATGAATAAAAACAGTGAAATGCAAACTCAGAATATTATGCAAACCTGCAGTAATTAAATGTTAAATAACACAAATGTGCTTTATGTATTTAATCTCAATGCCTTTGCTGCTGATCTCAACCATACTTATAAGCAAAAATGACTTGATATTCACATTTGTGTTTCATTTATTTGTTTTATTGCTGTGTTGAACTTTCTTCTGTGTCATATTTCACTTTTGGTGTGAAAGGGCCTTTACATTTGCCAAAAAAATTTTTTTACAAGTAATGCATAAAATTAACATAACGCATTACTTTCCATAAAAAGTAACTTATGCAATTAGCTACTTTTAAGGGAGTATAACTCAATATTGTAATGCATTACTTTTAAAAGCAACTTCCTCAGTGCTGCTTACAGTCTCAGGACAAAACATAAAACATACAAACAGTCTCTAATCATCCAAGAGCAACACAATATTATGAACTAAGGGAATATAAATATTTCAACATTATTATTTATTTTTCTTAGTCACTAACTGAATAATCTAAATTGTGAGCATTGATCGTGGTCAGAGTGGTCAGATGCTCTATCTGAAGATGCATTCATTA
>CM031956.1:12245881-12265881 GCA_018749465.1 Paracanthobrama guichenoti | reverse complement strand
TCCAGAAAGGTAGTAAAGACATCGTTAAAATAGTCCATGTGACTGGTTCAATTTTATGAAGCGACGAGAATACTTTTTGTGCGCAAACTAACAACTTTATTCAACAATTTCTTCTAGTCTGTGTCAGACTCTTACGCTGTTCTATCACAATTCTATCACACTATCTATCATAATTCGTTTGTTTTTTCGCACAAAAAGTATTCTCGTCGCTTCATAAAATTAAGGCTGAACCACTGGAGTCACATGGGCTATTTTAACCTTTGTCTTTATCACCTTTCTGGGCCTTGAAAGTGTTAATTAAATTGCTGTCTATGGAGGGTCATCAAAAATATCTTCATTTGACAGAATTTAAATTTTTTGCGTGAACTAACCCTTTAATAAGAAATATTTCTTGAGCAGCAAATCAGCTTATTAGAATGATTTCTGAAGGATCATGTGACAGTTATGCTGAAAATTCATTTAACAACATTTAACAATAAAGTCCCATTAGTTAACATAAGTTAATGCATTAACTAAAATTAACAATAAACTACATTTCTAAAGTATTTAGTTATCTTTGTTAATGAAAATACAATTGAACAACTGTTAGTTCATGTTAGCTCAGGTCAATTAAATAATAACAGACTTTTTTTATTTAATAATGAACATTGTGGAGAAATCTCATTTTGTTTCTTTTTGAATGGGCTTTTTTGTTTTACTTCACAAAAGCATGAGTTTAGTTTTATTGAAATAAAAATTATTCAAGTTCTCTAATGATATCGGGTATTGTAAAGTGCTGGTGCAATTTTAATTTTAGTCATTTTAAATATGTTTTTACTTTATTTCTGATCAGCGTATCATTATTGCAGTGCAGTGACTTGTAAAATCAGGCATCCTTTATGCATTCCCGTTAGAGCCCACAAGACAGCTTTTGACATCTGAGAGCATGCGAGTAAAATCAATGTCTGTACTCTTCAAAGGCATTTAAGTGAATCAGCTATCACTGTGACAATGTCCTGCTAACACACTCATAAGGTTAAATGAGGGCAGTGTATTCGGCTGTGGAGAAGCATTTACATGTTTGAGCCGAGGCCACACCCTGTGCTCACCATTGATCAACAGAACTGATCATGAGGACTTTTATCAGTGTAGCACTAAAGCGATCACATCTTTTGTAAGTAGACACACTTACTGAAATATTTACTTGAACAGCAATCAATCACTCCCAGTTTTGATTAGGTTGCTCCCCCATGTGTGTGTTTAATGTACTTACAGAACATTTTAGGCAATGTTATTTACATCTCCCACGCGGATCAAGGTTGTATACCTTTCTCTTGTTTCAAGCATGAAATACAGAGGATTAGTAACCATATTTAAGCATATTAAATCATTGAAGCGTTGAAAACAAAATAAAAGGATAAGTTACCAGTTACGCCCATGGGTAAGGTGTGGCTTTTCCCCCCCTGAAGTTTACAGAGTCTCACCTCAGGTGTGTCAACCAATACGAAAACTAGCATACTCCTATGCCAATAGAAGTGTGTGCTTGGAAATCAGCAAATGAGTAATTTCTCATCCGGGCACAAGAAAAAGACAAACTGCAATATCGCTGCATGAGAACAGACTTGTTTGAACATCAGCCTAAGCTTGCACTAATTTGCCTTAGGGCAATTCAGTAACTTGAAGCCTTGCTATGGCAATAAATGCTTGTAAATAAATACCTGTGGTAAAGATCTAGACTTTATCACCCGGTTTCACAGACAAGGCTTAAGCCTAGTCCCACAATAAAATGCATGTTTGAACCATTTTAAGTGAAAGCAACTTGCACTGACATATATTTGTGTGTTCCACTGTTTTGTCTCAACATGCACACCAATAATGTTTTTTGTTTGTTTTTTTTTCTAAGGCACGTTTATAAAAGTTACTTAAATGTCCTAATTGAACTAAGGCCCGTTCCCACCAAGAACGATAACTATATTAGCGTCCACACCAGCGGACAATAGCGCTCTCTTTATTCCAAGTGCGTGATTGTCTGCCCCTTTAAATGCTAAAGCTTGTTACAGCAGGATGAATTGCTGGAAATTGTTCTGAAAGTGATTCCAACGATAACATTTCTGTGCCATTATCATTATAGTTGTGGTGTGAACTCTGCTATTCTTTAATATTGAGAACAATTTTTAGAACTTTATTGTTACTTTTATAGTTATCGTTCTTTGTGTGAACAGGCCTTAATCCTGGCTTAATCTAAGCCCTGCCTACGGAACCAGGCCCATATGTCCCAAAAGTATACTTGAGGATGTGCATTATTAAATTAGAATGCTGTTGAACTTAGTTAGCAGATTCTTTCATATGAAACAATTTGCAGGACATACACCAATCATGCATGACATTATGACCACCTTCCTAATATTGTGTTGGTCCCCCTTTTGCTGCCAAAACAGCCCTGACCCATCAAGGACTCCACTAGACCTCTGAAGGTGTGCTGTGGTATCTGGCACCAAGATGTTAGCAGCAGATCCTTTAAGTCCTGTAAGTTGCGGGGTGGGGCCTCCATGGATTGGACTTGTTTGTTCAGCACATCCCACAGATGCTCGACTGGATTGAGATCAGGGGAATTTGGAGGCCAAGTCAACACCTCAAACTCGCTGTGCTCCTCAAACATTCCTGAACCATTTTTGTTTATCCTGCTGAAAGCGACCACAGCCACCAGGGAATACCGTTTCCATGAAAGGGTGTACATGGTCTGCAACAATGCTTAGGTAGGTGGTATGTGTCAAAGTCACATCCACATGGATGGCAGGACCCAAGGTTTCCCAGCAGAACATTGCCCAAAGCATCAATCCCCAGGTAACCGATGTACACGCACCCGGCCACCCACATGATGTTAAAGAAAATGTGACTCATCAGACCAAGCCACCTTCTTCCATTTCTCCGTTGTCAGGTTCTGATGCTCACATGCTCACTGTTGGTGCTTTCGGTGGTGGGCAGAGGTCAGCATGGGCACCCTAACTGTTCTGCAGCTATGCATCCCCATACACAACAAACTGTGATGCACTTTATATTCTGACACCTTTCTATCAGAACCAGCATTAACTTCTTGAGCAATCGGAGCTACTGTAGCTCGACTGTTTGATCGGACCACACAGGCCAGCCTTCCCTCGTGCATCAATGAGCCTTGGAGCCATGATCCTGTTACCGGTTCACCACTGTTCCTTCCTTGGACCACTTTTGATAGATACTGACCACTGCAGACCGGGAATACCCCACAAGAGCTGCAGTTTTGGAGATGCTCTGACCCAGTCGTCTAGCCATCACAATTTGGCCCTTGTCAAACTCACTCAAATCCTTACCCTTGCCCATGTTTCCTGCTTCTAACACATCAACTTTGAGGACAAAATGTTCACTTGCTGCCTAATATATCCCACCCACTAACAGGTGCCGTGATGAAGAGATAATAAGTGTTATTCACTTCACCTGTCAGTAGACATAATATAGCTCTGGAAAAATTAAAGAGACCACTTAACATTGATCTCTCAATCGCCCTCTCAAGACTGCATTTTATAGAACTAAAATTAAGAAATGGCCAGACATTTACCATTCTCTTATAAATGCAAAAAAAATAATTTATGAATTAAACTTGATTTAAATTGCTCGCATGACTTTAAAATGGAATTAAAAGTGCAAAGTAGTTTACATGAAGGGTGCAGGATGTGAGACAAACTAAAATTGCCACAGGGCAAGAAAAAAACACCATGGTTGAAAAATGATCCTCAAACTTCAACAGGATTTGCAGTTGGGTCCATATCAGGGCGTTAAAATGTTAATGGGATAGGTGACCTGAGGCTCCCTCTGGTGGATTTTAGTTGTATTCATTTTTCCAAATGCCAAAGTTAAAATATGCAAACGTTCCCTTAATTAAATGGCTGAGACGCCATTTTGTTCCCAGAGTTTCAATGATTTCCAGATTCGAGGAGAACATCATAATTTATATGCTTTCTCAGATCCCAAGAGAGCATCAGGCACTGCATGTGGAAAAAGTCTTTCCGGGAACATTGAAACCAGGACTACCTAATTAAAAGCAAGTTTTATACTTTCAACCATGTTTAAAGCATGCCAGCCCCCCCCCAAAAAAATAATACCATCAGCCATTTATAAAACATTTAACTGCTATAGAACTATGACATGCAAGTTATTTTGTGTAATTTTTTTTTTATTTTATTTTTTATTTTTTTAAAGACGAAAGAACTCATTCAATAAAAAAAAAAAAAAAAAAAAACTCAAAATAAGACATTCAAAGTGGGATTGTGAAAAAAAGTTTTATTTCTCTCAACTTAAGTCTCCTTCCACCACAGCTCAAAGCCTTGTACATGGGGTTCTCAAACAAATGTCATGTCCATTGATACTGATGTTGATAAATACTAGGCGCAACATGTTCTCACTTGAAAATCTTGCCCTGGTTGAAAGGTTTGCCTACATGTTTAAATTCACCCTCCCATGCAAAGTATTCCTTCACCATGGTCTTGCACTCCTCGCTGTCCACATCCAACTTGCGCCAAGTGTACGACTCGTAATCAATCTGCCAATCATCACTCAGCTGGGGAGAGGAGGAAAAACAAAGTTTTAACAGCAAAATTCACATTTTAATTATAATAATTAAACTTTGCACTAATTATACTGAGTCTAAACTGAGATTATACTACAGTCATTCACCTTGGGGCAGATTAACTTCTCACCATTTATTTTTGCTATATGTGGAACACTAAACAAAACAGATTTGTACAGTCAACTTGTATAAAACCTTGTCAACTAACCATATCAAAATATATACAGCTAACTGGTTTTGAAAACATTTCTGCTTATAATACTAACATTTGCATCTACTTAACTGCACAAATACTGATGACAAAAACAGCCAGGCAAATTAGCCTGGTTATCCTGTCCCACGTTACAGGTAAACCCTTGATGCATTTGTCATGTCAACCATTTTTAGGTCTTAGTCCTCTGTCAAGTGTACTTTCTAGTTATCATTTTTAGTCAACCTTGTCCTCTTTTTGTTTAGTCAAGTTTTAGTTAGTTTTGTTTAGACTAAATGTATGGGCATTATAGGTAGTCACATTTTTGACATGCTGCATAATTGTTAAAGTGATTATTTTGCTAAAAAAAAAAAAAATAAAAAAAAAAAAAAATCGCAATGATTGTCATTTAAGTAAAGTATTTCTATTTGTATATTTGTAAGCACAATCAATAGAATGTTAAAAGGTGCCCTAGAATGAGTTGAAACAATATTTTAAATGAGCCACATACCCTCTATGTAGATATCAGAGAACAATTTAAGGGCAAAAATTGTCCAGATACGGTTTTACAGGTCCATTTACAATGCTAGAAATTGTCCCTAGAATGAAATGGTCCGTTTTTGCCTTATTTGGAAGGCTCATGAATAATAATGATGAGCTCTGCTCTGATTGGCTCATATTCAGCAAACACAATCGCAAACAGCACAAGCGGATTGCGAGTCGTGACAACACAGACCGACTGAATGACACTAAGCAGAAAATCTCAAATGGAGATGCTGAAATGCAGCTTACTTGTTTATTGGCATTTTCAGATCATCCGCGCGTACGCGCGCGTGCGTGCGAGAGAGAGAGCTCGCGTGCACGTGGTTGCCAGATTGCACGTTTAAGTAAAACACCGGATAGAATGTGTGTTCTTTTAAAAGAAAACCTCTGATTGGGGGATAAAAATACTCGTTTAAGGACGTTTGTGTCATTTCGTCTTGTCTTATGGGAAAAAAGGTCATCAATGAACATTTTTCGTCATACTTTCATTAACGAAATTGACACTAGTCAGAGCAAACTAACAACTTTGAATTCAATTGGCGCTGTATCCTGTAATAGATAAACATCAACCATGCCTGTTGACAGTTCTGTTCTGTGGGAAGGCTATGAAAAGTGCTCACATGCATTCCCTGCACAGCCTGGAACATAACATTTATATCCATGATCTGCCGTTTTCACTATATTGTCCTCATCTTCACAATACCTGCAGAACCTCTGTTGATTCGGTGCAGGTCCACATTAATACTGCCTGGCCTTGAACATGGGCTGATTATATGCAAATTTGGGGAGGCGTAAATATTAATGATCCCGACAGTTACATCACAGTCAGCGTTATGTTGGGATTCACCCGTTTTTCAGTGGTCTTTTTCAAGCACAAGATTTACATATGAAGGAGGAAACAACGGTGTTTGAGGCTCAGGGTATTCTTAGTTCCATGTACAGAACTCTCATTCAACTATGCCAAGGTAAATACAGTTTTCCATTCTAGGGCACCTTTAAAATCATAGGCATGGCTTATTTAACCTCATCTAGGCCTGGTTTTAGTTTGTGCCAGGATTAGGCCTTAGTTCAATTAGGACATTGAAGTAACTTTTATAATACCTTAAAAAAAAAACATTACTGGTGCGGGTCATATTTTAAGATATGTCAGTGCAAGTTGTTTTCAGTTAAAACAGCACAAACATGTAGCTTTAACCATGTTAAATTAATCCGTGGCAACCATAGAAATTGATTGGAATAGCATCAAAGCGTTTTCCACCTCAGAGAAGTTATGCTTCTTTGATGAGCTAGTTTTTATTTCCCAAAATTATCAACTTTTAATTTATGTGAAGTGTTCAAGACTTTTAACATTCAGGTTGTTTACTCCAATATGAAGGCAACAATAAATGCAGAAGGGTTGCTGATCACTACAGCTGTGCCATGTCTATACATAGATGTACGTGTGTGTGTGTGTATATATACACACACTTATACATATGTGGAAGGTGTAGGACCATAAAATGTTTGTCCAATCATTGCAGTCAGTCTGAATTACATTCTAAACTACCTTTAAAAAGTCAGTTCCTGAGAATTAGCGTGGATTACAAAACAGCAAAATATGCACATCTCTCTTTTACACTTCTCTCTTTACAATGACACCAGATACAAATCGCCCCCAGAACTGGCAAAACACAAACTCAGGTGTCTCATTAAAAGGAAGCTAATGCTTTTCACCCAGTATCCAATGTTGCTCATTTAAGAGGTGAATTGTCGCAATAAGTCACCACTGTTTTATTAATACAACTTCGTTAAAAGTAACTTTTGGTCGTGCTGATGGTGCTGTGAGGTAGGTACAAAAAAATCTATTTAATCTATAAATTTTTTTTTTTTTAATAATATAAATGTGGTCGATTCAAAATCGATTCTAAATGGCCACGGATAATTTTTTTTCCATATTTATTTCCTCTAACATTGAACATAAGATTAACGTAAATCTAATTACTAGTCTTCTCCACTAGATGTCACCCTCTTATTTGCCAATGTTACAAAGGGGCGAGAGGCGCGCATGTCATTCATTCATTAGTGTTTAAATAGCGGCTTCCGGTGTGTTGTCGCCTTTTGTAATGCTGTGTAATACTACAAGTCTGTGAAACCATTTGATGAGACCTCACCCAGACGTTGCAACACCCCCACAGCCGAGCACACAAACGCTTCAAATAGATCATACACGCGAATGCTTGCCTTGCATTATGATCAAACTTGAGCGTTCACTTAAGCACGTTAGCCATTATAGACATATTCAAGTCAATAGACAGCGCAGGACCAATATTTCAAACCTAATAGCTTACATTACAAACGGATTTCCTCAAATCAAAGTTAGTCCACATAAGTCAGCGCGTTAAGGTATTGTTGTTCGTTACCACGGCAACTAGGGTCCAGGAATGAACGCTTCTCAAGAATGAAAAGTAACCGCACATGACGGACAGCAAAATCGCAAGAAAAGCTTGTCTTGTACTGAAAATTGCTGAAAATCATCCAATATCCTTATGTTTTAGAATAAATATAAATCAAAAACAAAATTGTATAAAATACTTCTCAGATAAATTCTTTAGAATGAAGTTGCAAAATTGTATTGCATTTAACAATTGTATTGCATTTAACAATTGTATGCATTTGAAATATAGAGATGGGTTCTGTTTTAATGTACCCGAGTGTACCTAAAATAAAGTTTAATATACAGATTTGCGGCCGTTACATGTCACTCACTTCCCCTTCATCTCTCCCGCTCCCTGGATTCCCTGCACCTGGTTGTCATCCTCAGCACTCCCTTTATATTGTCTCACTTCCCTGTACTCCCTGTCCGTTCTGATGTTTAGCATGTTGTAGATATGCTAAACATCATATCTTAGTTGTTTGGTTATGTCCTGTTCGCTGTATTCATCTACTGTTTGAATAAACCCATCTACTATTGGAAGTCCGCATCCTGTTTTCCCTGCTGCATAACCAGACCGTGACAGTGGCTCTTAATTTCCTTTTAATTGCCCACTACCCATTTTTAATTCATTTTTATAAATATCTATAGTATTTGTATTAAATCTATATTTACGGAGTTGAAATCGAATCATCTGAATCGATAACCATCCCTACTGTAATGGTTCATAAAGAACCCTAGGTTCTTGACTTAATTTTACAGGTTGTATACAAGGAGAAATTTCTTAAATGGTTGCATAATACATTCATATTTAATGCGTTTTCCATTTACTGATGAAGTATGTTTACATGCTGTTTAATTTATAAACCTGAACCTAAAAAAAATTTAAAAGTTTAAATGCATAAATTGATCCCAAGATGGGAGCCTCTAAATGGTTATACAAGAAGCACCTGACAGAACCCTTTAAGGTTCTATACAAAACCTTTTCTAAGAGTATAATCAGTCTACATTGTTACATTTCCATTTTAGTAGGTCAGTCTCCCAACTGAAGATATATATACTAGGGGATACATACATGTATACACACACATATATATGGGTTTAGTATCCCCGTGTATGTATGCATGCATGTACATGCATATATATATATATATATATATATATATATATATATATATATATATATATATATATATATATATATATATATATATATATATATATATAGCCTATTCCATATATATATATATATATATATATAGCCTATTCCACGCTCAAGCGCATACATAAAGCATCGGCAAATGCAATTATGAATGTGTCGGAAGAATTACAGGAAACATTAATCACATATCAATAATCAGGTGTTTGAGTTAAGAGTCTCTTCTGCTCTTAAAAATTAAAATATTATTAGACCTTTTAAATGTTCTAGCACATTTTCCCAGTTTGGTGTTAAATAAGGTTCGAAGCTGCGAAGGTCTGCGTTTTAATGGTTGTCTCTCCTTTTCCGTCCCTCTACACTCCCACTTTTCCACAGCTTCACACACTCATTTTTAGAGACTTTTTGCAACACTTTAAACATACATATAGACTAGGGATATAATGGAACACAAAAACGATGGTTCATTACATACCGAGGTTTAAGTCACGGTTTGGTACAGCAGGTGGGATAAACATAAAAATGGCTTTTTATCCTTTTTTTTATTAAACAGTTGTTTACTGAACAAATTGTCTCTGTCTTAAGAATGTGAATTATAATTGAATTAAGGATACAAATTTAAAAACTGTTAATGGATCTAAATCACTCGCATAATTATATGCAAATTGCATTTAGAAGTTAATACAAAACGGCCTTAAATCAAATTATAAAATTATATTTCTACCCCAATTCATTAAAATATAGGTCGATTCATTTACACAGCGGACATTTGTTTTCAGGACAGATTTGTTTAAATGATCAAGACAGATCAAGTAAAATAATGAATATAAAGGCTAAGATAATCCATACATTTAGCAAAAGAATTCATTTCTCTAGCGAATTAACAAGCTGTGGACACTGAATGATTTGCCTGAGGTAAACGCTACGTGACATTGTTTACAAGCCGTTTTATTGATGTTTTTCAGCTGCTGAAACACTGAGCAATTACACATTTCAGTAGGTTGTACTGCATCTTTCAACATACCTTCAGATGTTCATGGTTACTCTAACTAGCATTAGCGTTCTCTCGTGATGCGCAACGCCGCTTGAACTGCATCTATACAGCGATCAGTAACGCCACATCAAAACATCATTTGCTATTTGAATTGTGATAAAACGGACAAAGAAACGAGACTGTCTTATAGAAAGTAACAAAATGGAGCTTATTGCGATTATTGGTGGTTAATGGGCTACAACTCTGTATTCGTCCAAACACGTGTACGGACTTGGAAGAAACGTTCTGAAAATTCTCTGTACAAATACGTGTACCGTTACACCCCTAATACAGACACATAACAGGGTTCTGATTACATGTAAATCACTCACAGGAAATGCAAGGTCCTGGCCTCTGAAGACCCAGATACCAGAGATGCAACTGTCGTTGTTTGCACCGAAGAGGATGACACTGGCAAATGCATTCTTACGTAGTTTGTCGAGTCGCTGGAACATTCCTGAAGAGATAAGCAAGAAAGTACTTGAACACATCTATAAAAACTATGCAATGCTAAACTCTTGCGCAAGTAGTACATGCTGAACTGGCATGAACAAACCGAGAACAAGTCATAGCATTCCTAGCAATTTGTTTAAAGAGACAAACGAAATGTCTGAAGTCAATGTGACCTGACCTACCTGTGATTAGATTACAGCTCATGAAGGCCATGGTCAACTCTTTAGGGAAGCGGTACTCAGCATACCAGATTGAGAAGCCATCACGATCAAAGTGATCCCAGAAGTAAGGCAATGCCACGGTCATTGTGTCCTCGTTGGAGTACTTCCTCTTAAACTCATCCATGACAAAAGAACTAGCGGCAAGAGGACAAAGGCAGACTGATGAGAGCACGAACAGACTTTCAAACAGTACCTCTCTAAAGTTAAAAGTTAAGTACCTTTTTGGAAGGTGAGCAAATGGGTCCTTGGCTTTCGGCTCAGCAGCCAGTGCAGCATCACATTCGTCCATCTCCTCCTCAGCAGGGGCGGCTTTCTTTTCCTCCTTTTTCTTCTCTTTTTTCTCCTGCTGCGGCGGTTGTTGCTGCTGCTGCTTGCCTCCTTCCTTGCCACCCTTCTCCTTCTTGGTAGGAGTCTCCTTCTTCGGCTGCATCTCAGCAAACTTCTTAGCTAGAGAAATTACAACAAAAAGCACACATTAGCACTCAATATAATTTTTTTTTTTTTTTTAAACTGATACACTAAACGTTTTCAGGAGGACAGGACTATGAAGATTAATAAAAACACTTCCAAAATAATTCCAAAATATTGTTGTTAGTTCAAAATATTAATGTTAGTGCTTCAGTTTCATTTTGAAAAGGGTTGTACTGGATTAAAAAAAAAAAAAAAAACAGCATCATGTGTTAAAATGTGAGAAATGCCCTCAAGGTCATTCTCCAGGACTTCATTTTGCAATATATGATCGTTCAAAATAATATATTGAGGTGACAAAAATATAATGTATACAAATATTTTAAATGTATTCTAAGATGCTTTTAGCATGTACATGCAATTATAATTGTATGGTGTGTGTCACTATTTTGGCTCAAGCCTGCTCTACAAAGACTTTTTACAGCATCTGCCTCCATAATGGTAGTATGACCTATACACTATGGATTTAAGAAACATCTTTGATTGTGCTTGATGACATTATGCTGATAACTAAGAAAGAGATTCTGCAAAATTAAAGTTAAAGCAGAAGAGTAAAAAAATACACTTCAAGAATGTTTAAGAAAATTACCATCAAATTGAGCCATTTTCTCACAGAGCTTAACCTCCCCCAAAACGGCCTTAAACTGAGGTTGGTTGACACAGGTCACAAACCAGCGAGTGACATTGGGGTAGGGCTGACGGAAAGCAGGCTCAAGAACCTAGAAAGGTGAAAAAAGGAAAAGAATTTGCACACAATATTCAGCTTCTAATTTGCAACTGAAAAATCTCTTTCAATTAATTATGCAACCGATTACCCAGCCACTAATACAAGTTATTCATCTAAGGTAGGCATTTTAGCTTTATCAAGTACATTTACTGTACACTATTATTAGAATGGTTCAGTCATCAGATGACTTTAGGGGAGTAACGATATATCGTTATCAAAATGTATCGTAATGTAAACAATGTGTCATGAGTTTACTGTACAAGGCATAGTTTTGTTATGAACTCACCCTGTCTTTCTAACCTACCAAGCCCAAGCCTATTCAAGTCCACCGCATATATAATATATATGCCATTTTAACCCTTAAATGTATGATTGTTTCACCAATCATTCTTACATATTTGGGTCTTTAGCAACATGGATCTATATCTAACACGGATGGATCTCTACTAGGGGTGTAACGGTTCAGATTGCTCACAGTTCAGTTTGCATCACGGTTTTAGGTTCACTGTTTCAGTACGGTATTTGCCATGTTCAGGCAAAAGACGACTACTGTCAAATAAAAAAGAAAATAAGAAATAATTTAAATACAAGCAGCAGCACAAATAAATACAATAGAGTAAAGACACTAATAAAATAAACGGTGCTTTTCAGGTTTTTCAGGTAGGTCTAACATTAGTTTTCCGGTACAGAAATTGATCAAATGTAAAATTAACATTGCATATTTGACTGTATAAATTAAAGATTAATACTTAAACTTACAAAAGTTATTCAATCAAGAGCAGTGAGTGATGTCCTAGTCTTTCGTTTGACAGACAGCAGTAAAGGCTACTGCCCCTTTAAGACCGGATACGTGCCGTATTTCACGTTCACGCAAGGCATATACAGACTATGTCTGCTAGGGTACTCATCAAGATGGACATGTTGACACTGTGTGAGTTTGTCTGTTCAAGCTCAAGACTTGAAAGAGAAGTCAATATTTGCGCGCTGTGAGACGTGCACGCTTCAGATGAGTGCACAGAGACAAATTTCTCACAGCAAGTTAGAGTTCTCATTCGCGTCTTCTGGCTTTTGAATGTTTAAATTGGCATGGCTTGCATGAGTTTAGTTTAAACGCAGATCGCAACGTGTGCTGTTCAGGTCTCACCTGCGCTCGTGGACAACACCCAGGTGATGACACCAAAAATGACTGGTACAATGACTTCAAACATACGGCAGCACTCGCATGCATTGAACAAAGTTTACGAAGAGGGACCGTTTTGCCCACGTTTTTCCTTTTATTATCGCTGTTGTAATGCATCACTGAGGATCCAGCACGTATCCATCGACAGAAACATACATTAGCAGAACTGTGTTTTATGCTCTATTTTCATGTTACAAACCATATTATAGTGCCGAACCGTGGGTGGAGAACAGTGCGCTTCAATATTTTACCGAAACCGTTTCACCCCTAATCTCTACCTGTCGTGATATAAAACTCTCCTGAAATTAGTCAATTACAGAAGAATAAAATAAAGCATATTGTTACATTTTGGAGCTTGTAAGGGTTCAGTTTGAGTAGATGTTTTATATCATCATCACTGTCCTCGTCAGAGCTCATTTCCAAGGACATTCAGCACCTGGCTCATATTCACAATCTCAGTCATATTCTCAAAACTATCATTTTCAACATCTTCAAAAATCTATATTTTGATCGCTGACAGCTTCTTCACCAGATCTACCATCAAGTGAGAGTGACACTAATATTTGATTGCGTTCGGTTCTTCCTCTGCAGTAAATCGCTGAGCAATTTCATATTTTGCTGATGATTTTTCCCATTCTTTTGATTTCTGCCTGCGGTAACAGTGAAACGTCACTTCATCACTGAGTATCAGACATTGCCACCTTGTGGAATAAAGGTGAATTGCTCTTATTCCATCGTTGAAGATTCAATTGTTGTGCAGAAAATAATATACATGTACACTCTTACACACCTCGGAGACCCTATACAATTTTTACTAAATTAATGGAAAGACACACCTTTATAATTTCATTCTTGTTATATAAATTTATAATGAATTCATTGAGTAATATGAAAGTTGATGCCTAACTTTTAAAAAGAAATAAAAATGAGGAGGGTAGTGAACGACGTCTCCGGTACCCAAGACCCGAGGTATGCATTGGTGTTAAATTTCCAATATCAACAGACACTTAATCACTAATAACTAGGCATGGGTATCGTTAAGGTTTTAACGGTATTACTACTCTTACTGATACTGCTCATCAATCAGCTTATCAATACTTTAACCGTATTCTTATCAGTTCTTTTTGTTCTATATTTTAATCAAAAAAAGAATTAAGAACATAATTAACGTTGCTTTATAATCTGAAAAGTAAAATATATAGCAAAAGAAACAGCAATGTTTGAACAACAAATATGAAACCTCTATAACGCACGAGTGTGCAGGCGTTATTTGTGTTATGCATAAGATACAAGAACAAAAAAATGCCTTTTGTTGTTTGATTCACATTAATGGCTCACTCGTCAGCAGGTTTATTAGACGCTGCCCCTTTAAGATCGAATGCAGATCTAATAATATCACTGCCCCATTTCTCCCAACTATTTATGCCCATTTAAGATATAAACACTGTTTAAGTGACTACTCTCCAAGCAGGTCTTTTTGACATGGGCTATTTGTTGTGTGTTTGATGGTTTAGACGCTTACACGAAGCCTACAGTATAATGTGCACATTGGTCCGTTTCGCAGCACGTGCACACATAAGCCGCCTTGAAGTTGGAAACAGCTTCTCTTGCACGAATTGTGCATTTAATAGCTCTTTTTGTTATCAAACATGTCCCGCAATTTATCAAGAGTGGAGACTGCATTTTAAAACAATTGCCGATTGTGCTAAATCTAACATCAAATTTGGGTCTAGGGAGAAATGACGCTGGAAATGAGCGCACTGTGTGAAGGGAAGGAAGTTGTGCCTGACGGAACGCAGCTAGTGTTGAATAGTTTTACCTCATATCTAAAATAAAATTAGATTAATATCACAGGCCTATAAAGTATTTATTATGGCTATGGTCCCGCCAAAAACGCACATTCCTACGTAAATTCATTCACAGACCAAGTAGCCTAGCAACACGCAAACAAAACAGAGCATGCCAGTAGTTTACTATCAATATGTCTTCCTCAACACTGAAACGTAAAATTGCCAATGAAAACCGTAATTTTAACACTGCCTGGACTAACAAATACTTGTTTATTTTACATCCAAAAGGCAAACCGATGTGTTTAATTTGTAATGAGTACTGCTACGCTGCAGTACTTCAAGATTACAATATGCCTAGGTCTGTTTTTTTTTTGTAAGTGGAAAAAATAGGGGCTACCTCAGATTCTGTTCTTTTAGCTCTTATAAAAAAATTAAGCACCTTTTGCTGTGCAAACTGACCAAAGTTGAAAGAGAAACAGTGCATAAACCTGATGTTTTTCAATAAATCTGTTTGTGTTGGTTTTAAAATTTGTCATTATGAGCTGCTTCACCGCTGAAATGACTAGCCCAGCTAACCTTCTTGGTTTGAAAATCTGGCCCAATGAATTTGTAATTGAATAGCCCTGCATTAAGCAGTCGTGTGCGCGCCGAAGCTCCGCGTGAGAAGGCTCTCTCTCTTTTGAGTCGCGAATAGAAAAAAATGCATTACAGACAAATGGTTTAATAACAGAATATAGATTTTGCAAGATATTTTCTTGATGTCTCCAGTACTGACAGCAGAACTGATAGTGTCAGAGCTTAATCGATACTGCAGCCTTTCGTAGTTTAGCACCGGGGCTCATTTAATACCGGGTTTCGGTACCCATCCCTAATAATAACAGATGAATCAATATGGGCTCAATTTATTGTGCATCCCTAATAAAAAGGACCTAATTACAGCTCAGATTTTCATGACACCCTGTAGACTCACCTGTTTGTAGAGCCAGAGCAGAGAGCAGACAACAGTGATATCAGCTAGACTGACTCTCTCCCCAACCAGGAAAGTGCGAGTGTTCAAGTGCTGATTCAGGATGGCAAGGACTCGTTTAACCTCTTCCTTAGCCTGTTCTGTGGCCTACATACAAGATGGAGGACAGTCTTACAAAACATTCAAAGCACTTCCTGACAGATAAAACCACTACAAATCAACAGATACTTGAAGCTCACCTGTTTGTTGAACTGCATGATACCCAAGGTGGGGAACACCCAGGCACTAGCTGGAGGGATGATCTCAGAATCAGCAAAACTGACCCACTGCAGCACCTGGGCACTGGCCTGGGGAGTGCTACCACGAAGGGCATCACTGCTCACTGTCGGGACACATATCGGCATTGATGGTGTGCAATAAAACATCAAACGTTTTTTAAAGCATCACAATGGACTCACTTACACTTGGTCACGTCATGCATGAAAATACTTGGGGTCTCATTTATGAAGATGTGCATATGATACTCCTAAATTTGAAATCAAAAATGTCTCCATGAACACTTTTTGAAAAGTCTGTTTGCACAACAAACAAACAAAAAAATAAATAAATAGGCATGGGCCGGTTTCTGTACAAGGCATCACCCTTGAGAATGAGAATCCATGAACCGCATTATTAGACCGTTTTCTAAGGCCGCACAATATATTACAACTCGGGCTGTCAATGTTAAAGCATACGTTAAGGAATTAAATTAATCGCGTTAAAATAATTTAATGCAATTAACGCAAATAAATTACAGAAGTAAGTGAAGCTGCATCATTAACGTAATTCGTCACGCAGTTAGTCGGGAGTGAATCACAATCACACTGAGTAACAACACAGTAAAAAAATATTTAAAAAGTAAGTAACCTGGTTGCCTTAAAATTTTGAATTCATTAATTAAAAATGAGTTAATACAATGAACACTTTTGAGAACTGACATCACCCTTTAAATCAAATTGTATTAAAAGATTTAAGCATATTGCGTAATTGTGTTTTATTTGTTATAATGCAGTGAAACATGCCGAATTGTGCTATTTTCATGATTTAACAATTTTTAATTTATGTGGTTCAGATGCAATAATATTTTGAGTTTCTATTATTAAACCCATTTCCTTCATTGTATTAACTCAATTTTTTTATTTCAATGAACTCAACATTTTAAGGCAACCAGGTTACTTTAAGTTAAACCAACAATATTTTTTTACAGCGCAGCATGTGTAACCCTGGTAGGAGGAAATATCCATTCTCTAACTCTTTAACTCGATTCTGCTTCTCTGTTTGTGATCAGGCCATTTTAAGCCGTTAAACTCTGGGAAAGTGTTCAGTGATCCAGTAATCGAAATCACTCAAACGGTCCAATACAGCGCTAATGTAAAGACGAGCAGGCTCGTCAGAGAGAATGGAGACTTGCGTTGCGTTTTTAGTGAATTATTCATTCCAGTGTTTGCTTTACTTTAAAACACAAGCTCTGTTGTATCCTGCAATTGTTTCTGAAGAGCGCAATGAGTCGTACAGTAAGCGCGAGCGCATTTGCACAAACAAACCATGAATGTGCGCGCGCTTGATCACTGATCGCACACTGCATTCACGTACAGACACAGTACATTTGCGCTGTTTCCACACACACTCAGGAAGGACAATGTTTCATTTGTCACGTTGTACATTGTTGTGTTTAGCAATCGTAGGTTTTTGCAGTCAAAGCGGTTGATTTAGGAGTTTATGGTGTCTCCGTGTGGTTCTGTTCGGTGTCGCAGCTTGATGTCTAAAATGAAAACAATCTTTGTTGTTGTTTCTCTGTACACATACTATACACTGAATTAAAATATTTAATGGGTGCTTAGGTGTGTATAAATGTATTATATAATAGTATATGGACTACTTCTATTTGGTTGTTTGGTGTCCTTTTGGAGTCTCCAATGATGTTGAACATGTTGAAAGAACGCAGAAAATAGTTTTCTGATTGTTTACTTTGCTGGATATAGCAAACAATGGCAAATTCAATGCCGTATGCTTAATTTTACGATAAGTGTACGATTAAATCACACAACAAGAGTGCGATTAAAAATGAATAGATTGACAGCCCTAATTAAAACAGTTTAAACCATACTCTAGCACGGTGCTGTTGCGATTTCACAAAGGCTGCGATTCAATTAAAGATATGCCCTGCGGCTTTAATATTTATGTACATGCGTGTCGGTTATGTGCGTCTCAGAGCAGCTCTGTTCTGCTCCAAATAAACGGTTATTTACATGCAAGGAGCTCGCCTCAAACTCCATCTCTGAATATGCTGACAGTTTGGGTTGCTTATAACGTTCGTCTGGAAACGCGATGTATGCATTTCATCATATTTGTACAGTAAATCATTTATAAACCTATTCCAACACAGGAGAATACATCATTATACGTTTCTAAATATAGAAATGTTTGCATGTTTTGTTGTCCACACATTCTTGTTCAAGAAATGACAACAGCTGTAGTATTTCTATTGTAATGAACTTGCCAAATATTAAGTGAACATTTGAATTAATGACGTTTGGCCAATACTGAATAAGGATTTGATCTGCTGTAAAGTGGGACAATAACTAATCGCCAGGCTGTTGGCACCCTCCGCAGGCATTTGTTATAATAGGCCGACATTATGTACATAAGATGATTGTTCATAACGCATGTTATGTTATGCATTTTAACTGTTGTTCTATAAAACCATAAGATTATTTGCTTTGAAAATCTTATTTGAACCAAATTGTATTGCCTCATTATATGCATTTTGTAGACATTTTAATGGTTATTGTTTGCTTAGGTCTATAGATTAATCGTCAGAATCGACAGATTACTCGAATTACCAAAATAATCGTTAGTGACAGCCCTACATCTATACTATCTTGCATCGTACCCCATGATTCAGTAGGTGCCATTATCATACAGTCTACGTATGTGTCGCACCCAAGTTTATTAGATCCATGTCAGAGGGATTTGTAATGATCTTATAGGATTGCTGAAATCACGGTCATCTTCATTAAACATGAACGCAATATTCTCTCAACCAGAGCTGATGACGCTCCCTCTCCCATTGCTCTTGAAATCAGATAAATAAAATGTATGTGGCCAAGTGTAAACGGAAACGTTGCATCAAACCAGATAACTACCCAATAAGAAGGAATGCATGAAGTGGCCAGGTGTAAATGGGTACTATAAAGCTTACTTACAGTAGTGAGCAATGGCATTGCTCTCAAACAGACAGAATCCATCATCACCCTGGTAAGCAGGAACCTAAATGGACAGGAACTACGTCAATGAATAATTCAACATCAAGAACAATCAAATCAAGAACAGAATAGCACTGACCTTGCCCAAGGGAAAGTTGCTAAGGAAAGCAGGGGATCGGTTCGTCTGCCCAAAGGTGAAGGCAGGGGGGGCGTTCGCAATCTTCAGACGAGCCCCACTGTACTGGGCAGCGATCTGAGCCTTAAAGGCCCTCCAGTTCTCTGGGTATGTGTAGAGAGTCTGCAAAAACAAGGTTTGAGATCACATTGCTGAAACTGATGCGGCTCGTTCAGCCTGCCCCCTTCATTAAGACCCCTCAGAGCATTACACAGCACTTTCCACAAGCTGACGCAGCTGACAGTGAATTCCCTGCAATAAATTAGTTCACAGATTGTAAACAATGTTTGCATTATCAAATAGGGGGCTTATAGTGGCAGAACTAACTGGATGTTGTAGCAGAGCCACTTATTTGTAAACCATCTGTTATTTTTAACCTTTAAAACCTCGGATTGAGATGATAAATAGTCTTTAAGCGTTTGACATCACCACTAAATTTCAGAATCGCATGTCAATAGTTAAAAAAGTGAGACACTTTATTTTGTCTAACACAATGAATGCATAGCTGACTAACGTTAAGCTTTCTACCAGCTCACCGCGAATATGCTGTCGACTCCCACGAAATGGAAGTAAAACTACAATTAACATGACATTCTGCTTTTTACAAAAAGATTCAAGCGGAGAATGAGGGCATGGAAGGAAGGGAAACGTGGCACAAAGGAGTGCAGCGTTGTGCTTCTGCCCGTCATCACACTAACCACCTTATAAAGGGGTGTGGGAGTATTTACAACTTAAATAATCATCACAACAGCTTCATAAGAGAATACAAAACAACGCGGTATGAAGACAACGAACAAAGATATAAGGATTGGAGTGATTGGGGAATGATTGTGGAGAGAGATGTGCTGTAATAAGGCATCTAA
>CM031956.1:12212254-12224259 GCA_018749465.1 Paracanthobrama guichenoti | reverse complement strand
AGAGAGAGAGAGAGAGAGAGAGAGAGGAAATGGAAGCAAGCAGAATACGGGTGTTTCTAAAACACACGCAGCGCCATTGCGCAACTGCAGTTAAAATCTAAGCTCAGAATTGATCCAGAATCTTTGGAGAGAGGATATTCTCTCCCAACCCTATTGTATAGTATGACCAACACAATATTAGATCGATTTAACACAAACGGTTCCATAACGTGCCAAGTTGATGTTGCTTCTGCAGACCGCTTTACTCTCGCGTGTCACGTGACCAGACTGTAACGCAGCCTTTGCGGTTACAAAATCGCGTTTTATCATATCGCGATATTATCGCAAATGAAATTAATCGTTCAGCCCTAGTAGGGAACCAGACAATTATTTCTGAAAATAGACAATGACACAGTCAAAAATATATACAATATATACACATATATAAAAATCTAGATATAAAAAATACTGACCAACACTTCTATTCAAAACAACTCGTTGAATAAATTATACCCATACCCATCTAATTAAAACCTTCTCCATTTGCTAGCCAGCTGAGAGAGGAGATAAGTAGGGCAGATGAGAGGATGAATGTGATGAACGAACACTCGTTAACCGCAACGAGAAGTGTCATTTGAAAAGGATTATGAGGAAAAGAGACATGAGAGGAAAAAGAATAAAGAATGTCCTGTGAAATGTTTTTGTATGAGCCGATAATGAGTTTCTTAGAACTTGTAGCAGGAAATGGGTTTTGTGTGAGTGTGCGTGTGTGTGTGTCTGTTTTAGCTTCTTAAAAGCTTGTTTGCTCAGGAGTTGTAACCTATATAAGACTATCTGCATTCTGTTTGAGACCCAGAGGGACACTAGCTGTGTCTCTCACTGGGATTCCCTATCTTTTAAAAACTAGGAATGTAGGTAGGACCTTTTGTCAGAAGTTTCATCAGAAGCTTGTTTCCTCTCTTCATTCTGTCCCCAGAGTCCTCCCCTCAAGGTCTGAGAAGCCGGCAAAGGATTCACTACTGTCAGGTTATCAAAGTGTGTCTTTAAGTGGATGAGGGTAAGGGTTCGGTTTGGAACCTAGCTTATTCTGTAGCTCTTTGCAGCTATGGTGTTTAAAGATCTCCTGTCAGAAAAATTTGCTGTTATTGGTAATCAGAAAAACATGTATTATGTTATTTGAAATGCCAGCTATAATTTTCTTTTGACTTCTTTTCTTTTGAAGGTCAGTGTACAGTGGGAGATTGGGAGACACTTGCTAATTTATAGTGACTATAACGTAACAAACTGTCAATACTTTGGTGTCATTGATAATCATTCAGTACCATGTTATGTACACAGTGTTTGGGTCAGTGAGTTTTTTTTGTTTGTTTTTTTGCCATCACCAGAATAGATAACATTTTAAAATATATTAAAATAGATAATAATAATATTTTTGGTCAAATAAATGCATCCTTGGTGAGCATAAGAGACAACCGATCCCAAACTTTTGAACAGTAGTGTTTACAAGTACAATGGATTTAGCATCTGAAAACATCATTTGTCATAATTCATTTGTTAATCAATAAATAAAATACATTCATATATCAAAAATGTTTTATCCATTTATTGAGGAGGAAGGCTTTAGATTTTCATTCTTTTTGAGTCTTTTCTGTGTCTGGAGGAACTTTGCACTTTAGTTTAACATTTTGACCATTTTCTAATGAAAACTTTCCCCAATTCTACTTAATTGGATAAATTCCTTACTATTTCCTAGACGCCATTTTTTTTTTTTGTGCTTTGGACAATTGTCCTATAGGAAAATTAGTCTTCACCATAAATGTAGATCTTTGGCTGACTGAAACATGTCCTCAATAGCATATTTTCCGCTGCCAAGCCAGTGCGAGCCAGGGCTAGCAACGTGCCGGGTGGGGCCAATAGCCTCGGACCTCAAGCACCGAGGCAAAATCAAGTTGCATTTCCACTGTCAGGCCAGTAGTTCCGCAGTACTACCCTAAAATCCTAAAAACTTAATGACTTAAGATTCCAGCATCAATATTTTACAATAAAAAAAAAAACTTAAAAAAATGTTACAGTGACAGTAATTTATTAATTTTTGTCAGGAGTGTACATCAATCATGCTGAATCATACTGGTAAATACCACTTTACAGAACACATACCTATTTGGTTGCACCTGCTTCCATTTATTTGTGATTACAAGAATGCACAAACAACTCCATTAAAGCCTTTTAAGTCCAAAGTCTTACACATTTAAGCTGCATTTCCACTGAAATTACCCAAAACAATTTGTCTCAGGAAAATTTTTGCCCCAGACCTGTTTCCATCGTGGTCTAAACTACTGTGAAGATTAGGCAAATTAGTCTGGTGATGTAGATGAATGTTTTAATTGCGCATCAGCGTTGCCAGTTCCTGCTGGATTTCGTCCTCCGCTTATAAGCTTAATAAAGCCTGATCCTTGTCGTCGGTCCATCGGTCGTATTTTTTAAACTCCATTGTTGATTTGAATAGCGAACTCTTACTTGAGCACTGCAACAGACTTTGAAAAATAGTGTTCAAAATAAAATGCGTGGAGTCAGCCAATCAAAATGCTGCACAAACTCATCCAATCAGCATTTTCAGCACCCAAGTCCCACCCCCAAAAGTTCCAGAACTTTAAAGTACTACCTCACGAGCAGGGACTTTGTGAGAGAGAAATTTTTACCTGGAACTTCATTTAGACCCTTATCCCTGCGGTCGAAACACACAGAGTATCACCCGAAAGTCCAATAATATCTGTCTGCAGAGCCGCAGAGCCACCGTTTCACCCCAGCAGTTTTGTCCGCGCATGCGCAGTTTCACTACAGTACTTTTGCCTGTGCGGTCACATTTCATTTTTAAATCTTGGCGACTGTTCTGTCCTAAAACTATCTAATGGTTATTGTTGCTCCTGCTGTTATTTTTTGCATTTGTTTAAGGGTAAGTTTAGGGTAGGGGTGGGTATGGATGTTAAAAAAAGCCTCAAACCACATGAATATGATGTTGGTAGCACAATCTAATGGTAGCATTTTTCGCTGTTGAATTGTGCTACCTACTGTTTTAATGGGAGGTAGCAAAATCTGACAAAGCAATATTGATAAGATATCATGTATATGTCATGTTTACGTATTTCTTTAGAAAGAATAAGCATTTCGATTAATTTTCCATGAAATTATGTAATCTGAGGAGGTTTGAGTGATCTCTTCTGGACCACTGTTATCCTTTCAGTCAGATCAACAGAGGGAGCTCACGAGAAGAAAAAAGGAGTTACGAGATATACGAGTACATGTGTAAATAAATACACAATTATAATTATTTGTCTACGTTCTTTAAGCTGTCTCTGGTATTTTCCATAAACATATGTGTATTTATTATCACAATGGTTAGCATAAGTAGCCTTTAGCATTGCATATAAATATATTTCTGCCTCATACGGTGATCAGAATCCCCATTAGATCGCAAGGAAGTTATTTCACTCGTATAACACTCGCTGGTGTCTGAAAGTGAGTACTGAGCTGAATTTTTTTTTTAAATGTCTTAAATGTTGAATTTAGCTGGTAGCCTGATATAATAACATGGGAAATAAGCAGCGGTGTAAACCGTCTCCTTTGCTCATGACCACTCATGGGCCCAGTTGGCCCACCAAGGTATTCGGCGGGCCAAAAAACCCTGGCCGTTGGCTCCGAGGAAGCCCAGGAAGTGACAGTGGGAAACGCAACTGGCCCTGGCACGCACTAGCATGCTCGCTTTTGGCCCAACAGTGGAAACACGGCTAATAATTTGCATGGATTTAGCTTTTTTCATGTTGTTGTTGATTTCGAGAAACTTTCAGTTCCTCCAGCTGACAATAACACCAGCTTATGATTGGTCATGGTGTTACCTCTATGTAGAGCTGTAATTGGTTTGTGTCAAATAGACCTCGGAGTGATTATTGACTATTTTGGTTCTCAACTAGGTGAACGATATACCATAGACACAATAAACCAGTAGAAATTTGTCAGCTGGTAGAGATTTTGGATGATCATTTCTATCATACGCTGATATTTTCTTCTTACCATTCCCTTGCAGATGCAGTTTTGTTCATTTCAGAAAATTCAGACAAATAACTCTCCAACCTATCAGTATTGTGACTGGTGTCTTGGTCACTTCTCTTACAAATACCCATCCTGTCTGAAAAGTTTAAAGCTTTTAGCTAATCTTAAAGCTAATCTTCTCCAACATAAATCAACATCTTGAAGTTGGCAAGCAGCTCTTTGGTCTTTATGACAGCATGACTGATGTGATTTCAGTTTTTAGAGAAGCAATTGAACAGCAGTGGGTTTACAGTAAACACCAAGGTGCCCTGAAGTGTCTTTTTATCCTAGTTTATTATGCAGAGATAAAATGATGGAAACCAAGTAAGTATTTATAAGACATGAAAAAAAGAGCTACGGGTACCGGATATACTCGGGAGTCGGTACTACAGGTACTACAGAAATGCTAGTATCATCGCATTTTTAAATTTTCAGTACCGACTTGGAACCAAAGTACCGGTACTTGTGACATCCCTAGTCACCGTTTTACTGGCTGGTTGGTCCAGTGTGAAATACTGCTAAACAGCGGACATACTGCTAACACGTTCCCTTTCAAGGGAACTCGCGCTGCATCGGGAATTCCTCTGCGTGATTGCGTCGTGAAGCACATATGTCATCAGTCCAATAGAGAGATGGAACGTCATAGGCGGGTGACGTCATAGACCCGGAAACTATAAAGCACATGTTGCACATATGTTGCCTTCAACAAGCGCTCTGTGTCATCTGTCTGTCTCTCTGTGTTGTGTCTGAGTTCAGACTTTTGTTGTTTTCATACACATATATATTTGAGAGAATTAAGAGAGTTATGGCGAGCGAGCAGCGCTTCAGAAAGTGTGTTCCTCACTTGCGAGCTTGCGAGTAATGTCCACGTTTCATTACGGATGGGGATACACACCCGATGTGTGTTGTTTGTTTGGGAGAGCAGCATGCGTGTGAGGCTCTGCCTCTTCGTGTGCTGCGATCCCGCCGGGCGCTCTTTGAGGAGAGCGTCCCGGCTCGTGTTCCCTGCGGCATGGGCCCCGCTGCTGCCGAGGCTCAGTGGCGGCTCATGTCGTGGGGCTCACAAATGGATCTGTCGGAGGGGCCGGAGATGGGGTCCCTATCTCAGCCTTCACCCAGCAGATCCAGCACCGCCTCTCTGGGTTCGGGAGCCCGCGATGCCACTTCAATCCCCTGCCAGTGAGGAGCTTGTGGATGTGTTGAGCAGAGCAGTGGCCAGATTACACATTGACTGGCCACAAGAGCAACATGAGCGAGCTGCCGTAAAAAGCAGACTCGACGAGCGCTTTCTCCCCTCGCGCTCTGTTCAACCTCCACGCAGGAGCCTGCCGTTCTTTCCAGACCTCCACAACGAGGTGTCGAGGTCGTGGAAGCGGCCTGTGTCATCCCGTATTTTCACTCTGCAAACGTCCGTTTACAGCAATATCTCGGGGTTGAAAAGGCACGGTTATGGCCAGATGCCGGCGGTCGAGGAGACGCTTGCGAGCCATCTCTCGCCCCAGTCCGCATCGGCCATAAAGGCTCCATCCTTGCCCACTAAACCCCTTATAGTCACCTCTTCGTTAGTGGGCAAGGCATACTCGGCAGCAGGTCAGGCTGCTGCATGTCTGCAACATTCAGGCATATCAGGCTGACCTGCTGAAAGACCTGGGTGAGAGCCACGAGATTGGAGCCGACGTTATTAATGAGCTCCGATCAACAACAGATCTTGCTCTCCGGGCCACCAAGGAGACGGCCAGACGTGTTGGCCATTCTATGGCAGCCCTGGTGGCCACGGAGAGGCATTTGTGGCTCAACCTTATGGAGATTAAGGAACGTGACAAGAGCTTTTTGCTTGATGCGCCGCTGTCTCCGGGAGGCCTGTTCGGTGACGCTGTCACCTCTGGTACCGACAGGTTCCTGGAGGCAAAGAAGCAATCCGCGGCGCTCAAGCAGTTCCTTCCCTGTAAGCGTCAGGTCTCGTCTGCTGCTGGGTGGGAGCAGCAGACCCCGAGTATGAGCTCCTCTCATAGGGCGCAGCAAAAGCAGAGTGTCCCCACTCGTACACCCCCGCAGAAAGGGTTGTTGGGTGCGCGGCGCTCTCAGACGCAGCCCTCCAAGGCCAAGACTGATCTGAGGACTGTCATTGTGTCGAGGAGGGCTGCATCCAAAAAGTCCTGATGCCTTCGGGCCCAGGACTGTGAGGGTGATCCCCTCTGCGGGCGGACTGTGCTTACCGCAGCATACAGTCCCCGTTTGTCCGCAGTGCCCTCACAGGGTCGATCCACCAACCCCGCCCAAGTGCCGGGGCGTGGAGAGCCCTTGTGAGTAATCTGAAGTTCCCTGCCGGTTCGCCGCTTCGGGGCACTGTACTCACGGTGCAGAGTACATCAGAGGCCAGTCTCGAGAGGCTGGTACCCCTAGTAGATTTTGTGACAGAGTGGGAGAATCTGCCACATATTTCTCGTTGGGTCCTGTGGTGCATAAGAATTGGGTACACCATTCAGTTCAGATGCCGTCCTCCCAGTTTCAACAGGGTCCTCTCCACTGTAGTGGGCCCCAAGCAGGCTCTGGTAATGACTCAGGAAGTACAGACTCTGCTGCAAAAGGGGGCCATAGAGAGGGTCCCCCCATGGAGGGCTGCACCCCATCTTAGATCTTCGCATCCTGAACCAAGCAGTGGCAAGGCTCAAGTTCAGGATGCTAACACTCAAACAGATCGTGTCTCAGATCAGGTCTGAGGACTGGTTTGTCATGATAGATCTCAAAGATGCATATTTCCATATCTACATCCTTCCGCAGCACAGGAAGTACCTGAGGTTCGCTTTCAGGGGAGAAGCGTACTAATATTGAGTGCTTCCTTTCGGTCTAGCTCTCTCACTCTGCACGTTCACAAAGTGTATGGATGCTGCGCTGGTCCCCTTGCGTATGCAGGGGATCCGTGTGCTCATTTATATCGACGACTGGCTGATCCTAGCACAGTCAGCTCGTCTCGCGGTTCAACATCGAGATGTTGTTCTCGCGCATATGAGGAGGTTGGGACTGAGGCTCAACTCCAAGAAGAGCGTTGAGAAAGGTCTCCTGTGCAAAGTATCACTTATCTGGGCGTGAGCTGGGATTCAGTCTCTATGCAGGGCGGGGCGCACCTTGGTTATGTGGAAGTATCCTTGGTTTCTGGCCCAAGGCCCGTCCCTGGGGGCACCATGTCAGCGTGCGTCTCTGACCACGGATGCCTCCCTGACGGGTTGGGGGGTGACCATGAGTGGTCGCTCTGCCCAGGGTCCGTGGCAGGAGCACCATCATTCGTGGCACATAAATTGCCTGGAAATGTTGGCAGTGTTTCAGGCTCTGAAGCACTTCCTGCCACATCTCAGGGGCCATCATGTGCTTGTGCGCACAGACAGCACATCGCTGGTCTCCTACATAAACCATCAGGGAGGTCTACGGTCCCGTCGCTTATACAAGTTGGCGCGCCTTATCCTCCTCTGGGCTCAGGGGAAATTGCTGTCAGTCAGGGCAATGTACATCCCAGGGAGCCAGAATGTGGAAGCAGACATCCTGTCGAGGCAGGGGCCGAGGCCCGGGGAGTGGAGACTCCACATCGAGGTGGTGGAGCTCCTTTGGGAGAAATTTGGCAGAGCTCATGTGGACCTGTTTGCCACTCATGAGAATGGTCACTGTGGTCTGTGGTTCTCCCTGTCGCCCCCAGCTCCTCTCGGGCTGGACACGATGGTACAGGAGTGGCTGAGGCTGCCCCTGTACACCTTTCCCCCGATTGCTCTGCTTCTGGGAGTTCTAGAGAGAGTGCGCCGGGACGGGACGTAGTAGCCCTGTTCTGGCCGGGCCGAGTATGGTTCTCGGACCTTGTGTCTCTCCTCGGCGGCTCTCCCCTGGAGATTCCGCTCAGGAGGGACCTTCTCTCTCAGGCGGGCGGTGTCTTCATACACCCTCGCCTGGAGTTGTGGAAACTGTGGGCTTGGCCTCTGAGGGAGCCCAGCTCATAAGTTCTGGTCTCTCAACCGAGGTTGTTGAGACCATACTACACCCCAGAGCTCCCTCCACGAGAAAACTTTACGCCTTAAAGTGGAGACTCTTCACCTTGTGGTGTAGAGATCGTCTGTGGGGTCCAGTTAACTGCCCTGCGAGCGCGGTGCTGGAATTCCTGTAGGAGAGGTTCTCCGCTGGGTTAGCTCCCTCCACACTAAAGGTGTACGTGGCGGCCATAGCAGCTTACCACACTCCTTTGAGTGGTGTTTCTTTGGGGCAACACCCACTAGTAACTCGTTTCCTCCGTGGAACCTTGAGGCTGAGACCTGTGACTTGCACCAGGGTGCCGGCTTGGGACCTGTCCATCGTCCTGCAGGGCCTTTCCGAGGCTCCCTTTGAGCCGCTCGAGGAAGTTTCTGAGAAGTTTCTCACGCTGAAAATGATTTTTCTGCTTGCTATTTCTTCCTTAAAAAGAATAGGATATTTACAAGCCCTCTCTGTTGCACCCTCGTGCCTGGAATTTGCCCCGGGTATGGCCAAGGCCTTCCTCGTTCCGAGACACGGTTATATTCCTAAGGTCCTCACTAACCCTGTGAGACCTATTGTCCTCCAGGACTTCTGTCCTCCTCCCTTTTTGACGTCAGACCAGGAAAGATTGAATCTGCTTTGCCCAGTTCGTGCTTTAGATACATATGTCCACAGTGCTGCCCTGTGGAGGAGAACCGACCAGCTGTTTGTCTGTTTCGGACCACCCTCGAGAGGGGGTCCAGTTTCAAAGTAGAGGATGAGCGAGTGGGTGGTCGAGGCCATCTCACTTGCTTATGTGGTGGCCGGACAGCCTTCTCCTTTGGCTGTTCGGTCCCACTCCACCAGGAGTATGGCCACCTCTCAGGCACTTTCGGGAGGGGCCTCCCTGCAGAATGTTGGTGATGCGGCAGGGTGGTCCTCTCCGCATACCTTCATTAGGTTCTACAAACTTGATATCAATGCTACCCCGGGGTCTCAGGTGCTCGCCTCTTAACTCCATGCCACAGGTGGGCATCCGGCCTCGTATGGGGACGTGGGTATTCTCGTTCCCAAAACGGTGAAGCAGCGTGAGTTCCCTTGAAAGGGAACGTCTCGGTTACGATTGTAACCTTAGTTCCCTGAATAGGGAACGAGATGCTGTGTCACCCTGCCATACTCCTCGCATGACCATAAGCGCCTTGTTTCAGGCCTTCTCGAAGCTGACGGCGTGTGTTTGCCGGTGTGCTTTATAGTTTCCGGGTCTATGACGTCACCCGCCTATGACGTTTGGCCTCTCTATTGGACTGATGACATACGTGTTTCACGACGCAGCGTCTCGTTCCCTATTCAGGGAACTAAGGTTACATTTGTAATCTAGACGTTTTCATTACTTCGCTTCTTCGGTTAGGCAAAGCTTGTGGTCATAATAATAAGATCTTGTTTAAGAAAATGGTATCGGATCGGTACATGGGTTCAAGTACTCGCCGATACCGATGCCAGAATTTGTTGTGGTATCGGTGATATTTCTGATACTAGTATCGGAATCGGAACAACTCTAGTAAGCAACAGTGCTAATGGAGAAATATAGCTTTGAGAAGGTATTAACCCCCTCCTCTAAACAAATATTTGATCATTCATAATAGATTTTATAATCTGTTTGTAATCTGTAGTTTTTGGGTCATACAGTTATTGTCTTTTCTTCATGCAGTTTTTAGCCGATATGGAGGCAAATCCATTGCTAAGGGACAGCGTGGAGTGTCAGCGGCTGGTGATGGAGGCCATGAAGTATCATTTGTTGCCAGAGAGACGGCCGCTCCTCCAGAGTCCAAGAACACGTCCACGCAAGGCCACTGTAGGGGCACTTTTTGCCGTGGGTGGCATGGATGCCACAAAAGGTATTCCTTTCATGTCATTTTTTTTTCTTTTCTATTGTTATACATGCCTTGGCATTTGTGTTTTAAACGTTATTTGGGCTGATAACAAGGTACCCCCTCTTCATTTCTTCACTCTACCTGTCAGATTTTCTCCATTAGTGAGACATTAGTAGACATTTCCATTTCACATTTTCACATAGTCTTGAGTCTTTTGAATTAATGGTGCTTTAAACAGTAAATGTTTTACATTTAAATGGCCCAAAAATGAGACAGAAGTTTGTATTTAAATTAGTGTTGTGTCATCTTTATGGTGAAAGGTCTGTTTTGTTACGCACTTGCAGAAATGCTTTTTCAGTAGTAAGACCTGAAGTGTGTATTATGTTTAATGAGGCTGAAAGGCAATGGTCTTGGCTGAATTCAGAGAGATGTGATTCACATGATTCATAGTTTGTAATGAGTGATGTATAAAGTGCTACAGTGACCGCCCACTTGGTTCCATTCATGTTCTCCATTGGGATTTCATAATATTTTTCATTAAAGCCACAACATGTAATTTTTCCTTCACTAGAAGTCGCTTATTGAAAACAAAGGCGTAGCTTGATGACGCCTGTATTTTGCGGAGCTTTTATAATGCCGCAGACGACCTCTTCCGTTTTTTTCTGGTCATGCGAATGCAGCGCTGCTTTATCATATTAGATACATTATTTGAGTGTGTGGAAAGTTATGTTATAATGTTACTCTGTGCGTTCGCTCTGTGGCTACTATGAGACACTTGTTGCACACTGCAGTAAGCCAGATCGATATTAGTCATGGTAAAACATGGTACTCGTGGTAAATCAAGAAAACGAGATTTAAACAATAAGACTAACTGTGTTGAGCTATATAACAATGATTAGTTTTCTCTCTATAAATGTATCCAAACAGTTGCTCACCTGTCTAATGAAACACATAATATGTTAGAGCGTCTTTGGTGTTTCCATGGTTTATACAAAATTAAAACTAAGGGAAATCAAGGGTAACGCGGCTATGGTGACATTGATAGGCGACACACACACACGATGCATGTCCTGGTTAAAATAGCTTATTTCTCTGGATTTAAACATTCTTAGAAACATTTGGGATAATGTTAGTACACAAGTCAGCATTATATAACATTGTTCTAGTGGTTTTTGACATACATATTGTGCCTTTAATAAGAGCATGATCATATATTGTAACGCTAGCCAAAGGATGATGGGAAAAACGAAGGCTGCATTAATTGCGTCAAATATTTTGAACACGTTTAAACTGAAAAAAGTAAACGCATGCGCTAACGCGTTAATTTTGACAGTGCTAAAAAACATTAAAGGTATAGTTCTGTCATCGTTTACTCACCTTCATAGCCATTAAAGCCTAAAATTTTATATGTACAGTGGTGGTCAAAATTATTAGAACACCTGACAAATGTGAAAATATTGACGATTTTTTGCCTCCAAAACATGATTTCATTTCATAATGTTCATGGAACATGCAGATTATTGCTCTGACCATCAAATATCAGATGAAGAGTCATACTGTTTTTAATATTTAATATTTGGTATGTCCACCTTTTGCAGCAATTACAGCAGCACATCTCTCTGGCATAGTGTCAATATATTTCCTCTGAGAACACTTATCCCATGCCTTCTGCAACTGAAACCAAAGGCTTTCCTTTGAATGTACAATAGATCTGCCCAGTTCATTTTCCAACTCGCTCCAAATGTGCTCGATGGGGTTGAGGTCCGGACTTTGAGGGGTGACTTTTTTGACTGATTCCTTCAGTCGCAGGTAGTTCCGGCAATAGTTATAAGAATGTTTCGGGTCATTGTCATCTTGGAAAATAAGTGTTCTAATAATTTTGGCCAACACTGTAATAAATTCTATGTTGAATCAAATGTTTTTTTTTTCTAAAGCTACTTTTTGTAATGTCTATTCTTTTCTCATTTAACACAATAATGACTTTAAATTCAAATTCTAAATTCTTCCAAATTTGATGTGCGATTTAATTTGCGATCAATTTGATTAATTAATTGCCACATTGCCTAATTAATTCGATTTTTAAAAAATGTATCACTT